>JAAAKG020152110.1:0-31183 GCA_010014905.2 Druon quercuslanigerum
CCCTCGCTTCGCTCGGGCAGCAAACTTCACACTCGTCAGAAATCACCGCCATTCGTCACTCGATATGTAATGTACTAATACTCTATAAACAAACGTACCGTACTTATGACGCTTCCATCAGGTTCTCTAACGTCCGACAACCAAATGATGTCAGAATCCAAAAAGTGATTTTTACATAATGCATGCTTGACTTTTGCCACAGCTTCATTATTGCTCGATTTTTTGATACAAAGAACATGTGAAATTCCTGTTCGTTGTTGTCATAACCAATTGTGCAAACCACGAGCTACACATTTATGTCCCATTTTTACCGCACTTATAATAAAAACAAGAAAACTTTAAAAAAATTAAAAGTTGCACCAGGCTACCTTTTTTTGAAAATACTTTTTGTAAATTTCTCACAAACTAATCATTTTTTAATTATCTTCGTAAACTCTGCAATGTTTATTAACAGAAAAGTCAGACCTAATTTTTGTGGCGCCATCTGTTGGATCAGTTTTAAGGCCCTTTCCCCTCCGGATCGTAAGAGAACAGAAAAGTGGGGGCGATGCATGGGGCTGCTCTGAAGCGTCAAATCATAATGAAGTGAGGTCATGATTGAGGCAGTAATGGAAAATAATTTTGAATCGAAATGCGCAAGGGCAGCAAGAAAAAGTAACCTGGCTCGAAATGCGTACGCGCAGAATCTAGAAACTGTGTTCTTACTGAAAGAATGCAAGAGCTTTAGTCAGAAAAAGTCTTTTTATAACTGCTTTTTACCACGGCCGCTGCAAACCGCGCCGAGAAAGCGAGGAAAACATACTATTGTTAAATGAATATTTTTATTCGATTTAAATTAGTGCATTGTATATCTAGGACGTAAAGAAGGCTATTTTAACAAGTATGAACTTTCCGCCAGAGCGAAGCGAGGGCGGCAGTCACACGAAAAAAACTAGCTACACTTTTTGTCCTACTCTTCTTTAAAACAAGCGTGTGAAGCAGATAAAGGATGATTGGTGTACTTAACAATTTTAAATTGTAGGGTCCAGAGAGTCACATTACGCCTGCTTCACGTGCATGCAATGGCGTGTTTTCAAGAGGGGTCGGACAAGAAAATATTTAAATTTAACGCAAACTATGTTGCAAATAAAAAAATATTTGGTTTAATACTCATAATTGGTTGTGTGGCCTTAGGGTCCGTAAATGATAAAGATTTAGATTTCTATCAAACGTTTGGGCTTAAGACATGGTATACTAGTGCCTATTAAAAATTTGCATATTTTGCGTTCATTTTTGGTTAGGGCTCAAAAGTTTCTGGCTCGAAAATTCTTATTTCAGATATAAATGAGTCGTAAAAAATGCATATTGTGCATATTGGAAAACGCGTATTGAAAAAATTATACAAAATATTATATATTTTTTACTATTAATGTATGCCGGTTTTCTTATCTGGATCAGAAATAACACTTTGAGGTAAAAAAACACACGAATACAGGGTATTTTCCATACAGGTCTATGCCAAGCTGATGTATGAGTGTGCATGGAGCAACTGCGCACGAGCCCATCTGTGCATGCGGGCAGCCACTGGTACAACTGTGCAAGTTGTGGGCTACAGACACAGCTGTGCACCGACCCACCTGTGTAAGTCGACATTTCGAGGCGCACACGTGTTATCCTAGCGACGGTTCATTTGCACAGATGAGAGACTCCCAATTGTGCATATCGAAATTTAGACGTACACAAATGGTACCCTAGACACAGTTCACGTGCACGGATGGGAGACTTCCAACTATACAACGCGTCCTAATTTGCGAGAGTTACAGCTGTGCACGGAGCAACTGTGCTTTTGCCCAAATGTGCCAGTTGAGTGCCGTTTTAAAAGATAATTTTGCAAGGGTTAGCACAAAAATGACGGATGATAAGTTTGCATACCTAAGCAGGTGACGGACGACAAAGCGTACGACCAGATGACTAATGGTAATGAGTAACCAGTAAACCTCACTGATTAAGCCGGTGACGGAATTTCATTCAGAGAATCAGCGAAATCTCACTGATTGCCAGTGACATACTTCTGGCTGTTTCAACCAGTGAAATATAAATGTAATTTACGGTGATTTCACTGGGTCGTTTTAAGAAATTGCATTTTTTATCGCTCGTTCGGATCAGAAATAACAATTTTTAAGCTTGTAATACTAACAATATATAATATTTAGGGAACTTTACGATTATCTTTAAAATTCTAGTACACTGGGAATCTCATTTAAGTGCGGGTTTAAGCATGTTTCGAAACGGTCTTGTCAAACACAACATTTGCTCACTCGGAACGTAAACATTCGGGGCCACGGGAACCGTTTCTGTTGGTTTTCATGCTATACGAGTGACGCATTGGCAAAAAATGACTTTTGGTGCAAAAATTAACGTACAACGCAAAAATATTCACCGATTTAAACAAAAAAATTTGAAAAAAAATTGACAAGATTTCTATGAGGGTTGTCGAGCCTGATTTTTGAATTAGGTTTTCAATTTTTTTATAAATAAACAAATATGACGAAAAAAGACCATTTTTTCTATTAGCCGTTCCCGTTGCTCGTCAATAACAGGAAAATTGTTGAAATTGCTTAAGTTGGATAGAGTAACATCAGTTAAGATGTTCCAATATTATACAATTAGAGGAAAATTTGTTGTAAACAAATTATTTGTCGAAAAAATGTTTTCTACATTTTTCCATAATTATACGTTTTTTAAAGATATATTGCAAGAAATTGGAATGGAAACAATATTATGTATAACAAAATTTCCTCTAATGATTATAATTGATTATAGTATAAACAAATTTAATGAACAAATGCATTAATCAGGCATTTGTCGGCAGAAAAATTCGGTTTTTTCTATGTCAACTTTTTTAATCAGGAAGTTCATGATACCTTCAGCATAATTTATATTTCTTGAATCAATTTTATGATTTTTTCAAACACATTTAATAAACAACTGCATTAATCAGGCATGTATCGATAGAAAAATTAGTATTTTTCTATGTCAACTTTTTAAATTAGGAACTTCATGATAATTTCTACAAAATTCATATTTTTTGGATCAATTTTATGATTTTTTTAAACATATTTAATAAACAAATACATTAATCAGGTATGTATCAAAAGGAAAATTAGTTTTTTTCTATGTCAGTTTTTTAAATTAGGAACTTCATGACGATTTCAGCAAAATTCATCATTTTTTTTATCAATTTTATTATTTTCAGGGACGAATTTAACAAACAAATGCATTATTTGGGAATGTTGGATGAAAAAATTATTTTTTTCGATGTCAGTCTTTTTAATTGGGATTTTAGTGGATAAATTCTATGATTTTTTAAACAAATTTGATAATCATATGCATTATTTGGGTATTTGTCGACAAAAAAGTTTTTTTTCAATCTCAGTCCTTTCAGTTTAATTTTCTTATTACTTTCATTCTTTTAATAAGACTGCAGCTACAGGGTCAAGTAGAATGACCCTTTTCTTCTACTTTTTTCTATGATATACTATTTTCGGACCAGTGGCAATCAGCGGTTTGCAACAACATTTATTATGGTGCAGCTTAATAAAAACACTGACACTTAAAAAGACGAGTATTTATAAAGAAATGACTAATAATTCATTTGTTTATTAAATTAGTTTTTAAAAAAATGTAAAATTTATCAACCAATTATGAATTTTTCTGAAATCATCCTGAACTTCCCAATTAAAAAGACTGTTAGAGAAAAATCGATTTTTTTTGTCCACAGATGCCCGAACAGTGCATTTGTCTGTTAATTTTTTTTTTTAATTATAAAATTTATCAACTCATCATGAATAATGCTGAATTTATTATGAAGATCCCAATTAAAAGTCTGACAACGAAAAAAAAAAGACTTTTTCCGTCGACAGATGCCCCAATAATGCATTTGTTTATTATATTAGTTTAAAGAATCATAAAATTGATCAAAAAATTATGAATTTTGCCAAAGTTATCATAACGTTCCTAATTAAAAAAGTTTAACTAGAAAAAAAACGAGTTTATCGGTAGACAAATGCCTGATTAATGCATTTGTTCATTAAATTTATTTAGAGAAATCATGAAATTTATCAACTTATTATAAATTTTATAAATTTTGCCAACTTCAAAGACTGGCATTGAAAAAACCAAATTTTTCTGCCGACAAATGCATGAATAATGCATTTGTTTCTTAAATTTGTTTAAAAAATTATAACATTAATCAACAAATTATAAATTTTTCTGAAATTATCATTAAGTTCCTAATTAAAAAAAATTAACGTCCAAAAAAAAAAACGAATTTTTTTGGTAAATAATGCCTGAGAACTGCATTTGTTCATTACATTTATTTGAAATATAAACAATTATCAATTTAAGATAAATTTTTTTAAGTATAATATTGTTTCCATTCAAATTTCTTGCAGTAAAACTTGAAAAACGTATAAATATGGGAAATCGTAGAAAACATTTGCAAACAAACAATTTGTTTACAACTTCTTTTGTTTATTGTATAATATTGCAACATTGTTAACAAATGTTACTCTACGCAACTTGGGTGATTTCGATAATTTTTCTGTTATTGACAAGCACCGTGAACGTCAAATAGAAAAATGCCTATTTTTTCGTCATAGTTGTTTATTTATAAAAAAATTGAAAACCTAATTCAAAAATCGGGCTCGTCAACCCTCTTATATATCTTGTCAGCTTTCTTTTATTTTTTTTTGTTCAATTTGGTCAATATTTATGCCTGAACGTAATTTTGACCCCAAAAATTCGCGAAAAATTCATTAAAATTCTATGTATAATAACTTAACGCTAAATAAGCCGGTACAACCATATGATACGAGCTTTAAAAAGTATATAAGCAAGTTAAAGTACTTGAAAATCATTATTGAAATAGTAATATGAATATTTTATGTGAATAAATTTTATTAATTACTAAAAACTAGCGGTATTTTTGAAAATTATAAAATAATTTTTATTTGAAAAAACAAAATTACAAGTTATTGCACATACTAACAGTTTGAGTATATTTAGCAAGTATATTGGCACGTTTGAAACTCAAGAAAACTTACAGTTACATAATATTTAATGCAAATATAACATAATTCATTAAGGTAAACAACAAAAGTTAAAATTAAATAGATTTTTGAATTTCAAACTTCGGATGTGTTTTTTTCACTTCATACTTAATCCACGTTTTTTTAAAGTTTGCATGAGCTGATTCCATAGCTTGCTCCTAGTAGAACCCCTACCTTTCTTTTTTTTTCTCACAAAAATCTTTAATATGAAAAAAAAAACGGCGTGAACTTTCATCAGTTGAAAAACAAGAATCTGCAACCTCTTCGAGTGCGTCAAAACATGTAACAAATTGCATACAAGAAAAATTACAGGTTGTTGTGCAAATTTCACGCAAAACATCCACTATGTTTAATAATGTTTTACACAAGGTTCCATTCAATCTTGCACTTCCATATAAGATTTCTCGGCTGGCATTGCACTTTTTAGCCCACATTTCACAAATTTGTTCAAATTTTTTGTACATACTAATGAATAAAGTGTTTACAACTCCCATCAACATCATTATAACTTTGCCGTTCGTTTTTGCTTGGAATAGATAATGTTATGTTTAAAAAACCTCCACCGCCATCTGCAACAATTTTAATGTACGCTTCATCTACTTCACGAGATTCCTTAATATCATCGATTAGTTTTTGAATGTTTTTACAAAATACAAAATATTTTTCTTTTATCGTGTTTTTCGTTTTAGAGCTAATTAACTGGCATTTTGTTACATCAAAATGAGAGTCCGGTGAACGATTTAAAGCTTTGATTTTGTCTTTTAGATTAGGTTCAAATATTTTTATTTTTTTCGTTGCACTTTGAAGTGATTTAGCGATTCCTAAAGTTGTGTTAGTTGACAAACCAAAATTAGTACATAATTTTCAATAACTTTTCAGCGGATGTCACCCGTTGTTCAGCTTCTTTTTTGTTTCGTCAAACACTAACAGCTATTAGTCTACCTTGCTCTCTTGATAATTATATCGAATCATTATTTTGACGCTTTCAATCGGTAGATTTTTCTGTAATTACATTGCACACCAAGTGTTCTTTCACTTTCTGATATAATGATGAATTCAAGTTTTGTATAAATTCCTTTTTTGTGTAATTATGACGTTTATCTTTTGCGATAATTGATAAACATTTCCGACATTTGTTATTTGCAGACTTTTTTTTCTTTGATTTTTTTTATTGATTGTGGCAGAGATTCTTAAAAAGTTATATTTACTTTGATCTTTCTTTATGATATATAATTCACAAGAACACGGCTTTCCGAAACTTGATCGAGTATTATTAGATAGCTTAAAATTAGAATAATCATCAGGCATCACAATAGAATTATTATCAGAATTTTGATTTGCAGAAATCTTTTTTTTTTGCAATTCGCACATAGTGCAAACATAATTTTAAACGACAATCACTGTGCGACATCGCACGCACTTTGATTTGAGGTACTGGTTTCATTTTTTATGCACTAACTAAAAGTACGAGACATAATTTAATTTTGATGCTCACACTTCGATGTTACGATACAAACTGACAATATTATAAATAGCAATATATACAACTCAAAAATATTGGACTACAAAATGATATTGAAATAGCTTGAAAGTTTATTTACGTTTTGTATTCTGAAATAGAAAAATGATATAGTTATGCGTAGGCAAGTAAATATACATACCATTGCAGTCATTTGATGTAAACAAAGAAATATGCATTTAGTTTTATGTAAAGAAACCTATAGTGCGTTGGAAGATCATTTTCTTCATTATTTAACTGTTTAATGATTATTATTGATGATCGATAAAGTAAATAATTACATGATTGATAAGTAGTAAATAAGAATAAGCATTAGCATTACCCTTTTAGTAATAATTTTCAAGTACTTTAACTTGCCTAAATACTTTTTCAAGCTCGTATCATATGGTTGCACCAGCTTATTTAGAGTTCAAGTTATTATACATAGCAATTTCTATGATTTTTCCCGAATAAAAATAAGCCTCAGGGGATCATTTTAAGTTCATGAAACATTGATAGTAACTTTGGGGTCCTCGAACTTTTCCTATAAAATCATTCAGCCCCACCGTGTGGGACATCTCTCTTTCGTTTACGCGGTTCCCGTCTCACCAAAATACCGAGGTTTAAAATTCTAGGAACGATTTAAATGCGAGTTACTTAAATGGGATTCCCAGTGTACCAGAGGAATGGCACAAAGTTGTGGTAACAACATTTTTATTAACTAAAAGGTATAAACTCATTGATTGGTATACATGTTGGCGTTGAAGACAGTATAATTCTGCTTGTAAGCTCGAATAAACCATATTTGTGTACGAAGAAAAAATGCCATTAAAAATGATGAAATGAATCAAATAAACGTGAATAAAGACTTACCTTTTCTTCATTGATGCCCACAGTAAAAGAAAAATCTTATTTCAAGATTCGTTTTGTTGACCGTATGGGTTGATTCCAGAAACCTTTGTCGTTAAATGGACAAATTTTTGGTTCATTTGAACAAATTTGCTTGCTTCAGTCAAGCAGAGTTCTTGGTTGAATTGTTTTGTTGATTTTAGAAAATATTTTATAGATTTATAAAAATTTTTGGTTTGTTCTACTAAATAATTTAAAAGAGCATTTTGCTTTTTTTTAGCACTTTTAGTCACGGCCGCATGGACTTGGCTATAGGATCGACTGTACTATAATTTGAGACTACAGTGCACGTGTACTGCATGTACTGTGTGATTAGGTGATTTATGTCAAAAATACGCAAGATTACGTGAATGTGTTGGATTACCAAAGATCGCGTGATTAAGTTTTTTTTTAAACACCAGATCGATTTTCTAAATTCCATAAACAAAGGATCCTGCACAATTTATGTTGCAAAAATCTTGACGTAGAAATTTCTCATCTTGTGATATACACTACACTACAGTCCCGCTATCTGGGTTGCACGGGTAATCGTAACTCGAAGTTTTATACGTATAATATGTAATTTACGTCTTCTACGTAAAAATGTAATTAATGTAACACAATGGCGGACTGGAAAGGAGGGTGGGGCAAAAGAGCATAATATAACCTCACTTTTTCCGGAATGCAGATTAAATGAATAGTTTTTTATAAAATTTAAGAAACGAGTAAATAAAAAGTTGGAAGTGCAAAGGGAGAAAAAATCCCTTAGGAAGAGCTGAAGTTCGAGCGGCTGAAATTTGAAAATCAAGCAGTTTCAAAATGTTCAATTCGTAAAAGTATTTAAAAAATACTAGCTACGACCGTCTTCTAGCTCATATGTATGTAAATGTTGTTGATCCTTTGTTAATATAAATGATTGTATTTAATTTTTTAAATCTTTTGACATCGTATTTCTTTTAACATAAGAAACCTCTGCAAGTCAAAAGGGAACGAGCCTCTGGAAGTTCCGCCATTGAAGAGACGTAAAGAAAGTTGATTTCAATCATACTTAGAGCTGTTAATTCCTAATTCTAAGGCATTTTTCTCCATTCTCTAAATGAAATCTATTTTATCAATTTTAATTTTTCTTTTAATAATTTTAAAGTAAAAAATTTGATCCTGGTATTGACCTAACATTGACAATGCAGAAACTATTTTTTGAGTATTTTATGATTATTAGAGGAATTTTAATAAAAAGGTTTGTTATTTTACATGAAAGTGCAAAATCTACTAATAACACCGACACTCTAACAAATTCAAATTCTTCGAGTGAGACTTGATCAGAGATTGACGAAACTTTGGCGAATTTTTTCTTCGGTTGTAATATTCCGTTTTCGACTGTTGATTCGACGCATTTTCGTGATTTCGTACACAGATAAAATTCGAATTACAAACCACCTTCTAGAAATAAAGCCGTTTCGGGGGTACCCTTTATCTCCTTCGTACAATCTCGGGACTCGGCGCACCATAAACAATCAGAGCCGTCTGAATAATTTCGGTTGGAGTTTCGTCTTAAAAATATTTTGTTTTGGTATTTTTTCTATTTTGATTTTATAATGTCATAATGAGCGTGGAAATGTTTGTGCTCGAAAATCAAGCTGGTCATTTCCCAGTTTTTTCTCGATTCGCAAACATTTTTCACGGTCAATAAAATAAAAAATTCGAACTCTAAGGTGTGAATGTCTAATGCGCGATGCGCATGCGCTCTGACGTTTTTAACATGTAAATGTGTTTCACTTTCATATAGTATGATATATGAACACATGCGTGTTCATATAGTAGGTCAAAACAATCTGACCCTAGAATGTTCTATTATATGGCGTAGTTTATATTTACATGCATATCATAGATCTAATTGTGACATGTAGTAAAGTATATCAAAATATGCGCACAGTTTGAATTAGGATTTTATAAAACCAATTTTTTTATTTATCACGTTGTCTATGCCAAGGGTTAAATGAAAAATGGAGAAACAATTCTGTTTTCAATAATATATTACCGAAACATTATACTTTAGGAAAAGTAGGTGAGGGTTTGTTAGTACTAACTTCTACCTTTTTTGATAATATGTTCATATAAATATCCGCAAATGTCGGTTTCAATGTTTAAATTTGAAAAAATTTGAAAAAATTATGTTTTGACAACGACATTTTCGAGCATTTTTATGGTCGTGTTCGTAATCAGCACATAAAAATAAAGATTATATACAAGGACTTAAAAATATCACATTTTTTGTACTTTTTTTCCAATTCCGAATTTCTACTAAAGTCGTGAGTTTGATTATTTCTTAAATTCCTGTGTTCTGATAAAATTTAGTATACATAACTGAAGGAAATAATCTGCATGTCTGTTTTTGAGCTGTTGATAAAGTACCTTAAGTTTTAGTAGATTAACATAAAAAGTTTACCCTCATAATAACAGAAAAAGTAATACAATTCTGGGTTGAATGAGCAACAATTGACGATTCAGAAAAATTAAAAACAATGAATCCTTGCAATATATTTTTATTTAATCAACATTTTGCCTTCAACTTAGATATGGTAATATTAAAAAAATTATGGCACTTTAGCGAACGCATATTGTAACACATTTCTTTTAGTTTCGGTTCCTAAGAAACAAGAGCGCTCTCAGAAGAAGGTGTGTGTTCTTATTGTTAGATATTTCAAATTATAATTAATTTTATTAGGGCAGACCTACTTTTTCAAAAACTGACTTCTCTACAGCAGATAATGAAACATACGGCAATGAATAAGCTATGTATTTACTCTTGAAATACCTTAAAACGCGTACAGACAAATAATGCTTGTTATTCTTCAATCTTTCTTATCAAAGTTCACATTATTCATGGCCGCTTTTAACACACTTGATAAAATATTTCGGTTGTCTGTTTAAAAAGAAATTCTAAGCTACTTTAGTTACTTGAAGTTAATTCTTTATTATAGAAATATGTTCAGAGGGATAGTGGTATCATGCTTGGCATTTTTATCGGCATTTATTATTTTCAAAAAGGGTCTGATATCCAATGTAAAAGTTACTGATAGATCAGATTTAATTGAATTTTCAGTGATCCATATCAACGATTTTCATGCTAGGTGAGTTAACTTTCTTTTTAATTAGTATTTGGTAAGCAATTTTTTTTAAAGGCGTTCGAATCAGGACCCAAACTCAAAATTGAATTGTCTCATTCCACTTCATAAATACTAGAATATCATATTTTTTAGGTAATAAGTGTCTGTTCTAGTTTTATATCAAATCTGTATTTTAATACTTTTTGTGTAAAGAGTCTTTTTTTATGCTAAGCCGAGCATAAAAAAAGGTTTGCATCAAAACTATCAAAATTAGTCAATTTTTCCTTCCGCACACAGATTTTATTAAAAAGAGGAATGGCCCCTAATTATCTAAAAAAAAGTGTTATTAAAGTATTCATGGAGTAAAATGAGGCAATTCAGTTTTGAGGTTTGATCCTGGTTCTAACACCCATAAATTGAGAGGTGATATACAGCATAAACAAATTTAGAGCTATGGGGATTTGCGAGGGCGCACAGGAAAGTATATGTCGACAGATTTTTTTGATTGGTCAGGGAAATATCAGGGATTTGAAACCAAAATTTTGTAAACAGTTTTTGAATATTAATATTCAGGGAAAATTAAGAATTGCCTAGGGAAAAATTAGACAATTTTCAAAGTGAAGATTCCCGTTAACCGTGGTATAATATTCTTGTTCGTAATTTAATTGCTTTGTATTACTATATTTTCCCCATTTGCCTCCTCCTGAAGATTATCCTTTTAGTTATAAATTTTATTATTTGTTCAAAAATTTAACAATTTTGTTAAAACGCCATTCTTTTTGGTGGAGAATTCAATTATTTTCGTAGAAAATGTACTTTTTCCTTAAAATTCATATTTTGGTACTAGAGAGTCGCTTGAAATTTAAAAAAATTTAAAATTCAACAATTGTATGAAAATTTGGTTTTGAATTCAAAAGTTTTGTAGAAAAGTCATCCTTTTTGGTTGAAAAGCCAAACTGAAATCTTTTTTGGATGAAAAATAGAATTTTTTTAAATTAGTCTTTTTGATTCAAAAATTAATTTTATTCAGTAGAAATTTGATATTTATTGGATAAAAATGCAACTGTTTGGTTACAAATGAATCTTCTTTGTTTGAGGATTTAACTATTTAAAAAAAAATTGTTAACCACTTTTTTATCGAAGATACCTATTTTTAATGGAAAATTGATCTTGAAAGTTGAAAGTTCAACTATTTTGTTGAAAACTAATATTTTTTAATTAAACATTTAACTGCGTAGGTAAAAGTTGAAGTACTTCCTAAAAACTTGTTTTTTAACAAATGAAGGCCAGTAAAAAAAATTAATTCTCAGCGATGAATGCCATAGTTGATTGATAGTTGATTTTTTAACCAAGAATGATTTTAACCTAAATACAAAACATTTAAATTCAACCAAGAATAAAATTTTTATAAAGAAATGACTTGAATTTTTAACTAAAAATTGTATAAATAATTCTTCAGCTATAAAAATGAGTTTAGAAGGAAAAGAAATGAGTTTTCGACAACATAATGGGCAAATCGTTTCCGCTAGAAATAACTCAATGGTTGAAGTTATAACCAGAAAGATGAATTTTTAAGCAGGAAGAATAATTTTCTGCCAAAAAAGAAAAATATTTAATATAACATATACATGAATATACAACCAAAAATTGGTTTTTTATGAAATGAATTCCATACCAATAATATGATAGCTAAATTTTCGATTGAAAAGAATTAACTTTTAATAAAAAATATTTGAATTTCTTTATCGGGTTCTATTAATTCAGTTCATATTTAAGCAAAAAACTAGAAAATGGAGCAGTTCTTTTCTAAACGAGGAGAAAAATTTGGATTTTGAGGCCGTAAATATTAATTTAAAAAATGGATTTAGAAATGAAAACATAAGAAATCGGCAAGGTAAAAAAAGAGCTATATTGCTTATGAGATTTAACTTTATTTAAAACGATGAGATTGCAATTTCTTAAAACTTACAAGTAGGATAAATACACAACTTGATTTGTCTCTATGCATATAAGGCAGGTAAAATGCACATTCTCCTTCCTTGTTTTTTATTTCGTACTATTAAAAGCGTAAACAATTTACAATTCTAGTATAACCATTTTTTTAATAAACAGAGTATATAACAATTTTAGAACGCGATAAATAGATTAATAATTTATTGTATTATCTGACAGATAAAAATAAAATAAATAATATCTACTTTGATTTATTTTCTGGGTGGACCAACATAAATGTGGCTCATTATGTTTAACCGCCTTAGAGATATTTTTGTAGAACTAAAGAGCATTAGATACCTAACAACCTTAAGGAACGATATTATGAAATTTTTACAGTTTTTATTTTTTTTTAATAAATGTTGAGAATAACATTTTTAGAAAACTATTTCCTTTCTGCGCTTTAATTCTCATGTAAATTAAAAATTAACGCGAATTCCAATTTGAGTGTACAAATGAGGCAAATAATTTGATTAAATTCATTATTATAAACAAATTTTAAAGACATGCGTTATTTTCATAAATTTTGTACGAAATTCGCTAATCTAATATTTATAGAATTTGCTTTTTATACATAATAAACTTAAAAAATCTTAAAAACTTAACATTTATGTTCCTTTATAAATAATGAAATTTAACAAGTAGAAAAATTATCGTCTCTTTTTAACTCAGAAAAAAACTCGTTTCCATCTTGTTTACATGGAAATAGCTTATCAGGTTTAAAAGAATCCAGAAAATGCTGAATTCTAGTAAGTTCTGTTTTTTAACTTAAATTTTGTGTTAATTTTTTCTAGTTAAAACAATTTTTTTAGCAAAATAAGCTGGATAAGCTATCACGAACATATAAGAGCAGAAAGAATTCTTCTCCTTGAAAAAATATAAAGATTTTATATATTTTGCTAACTTAAATTATCTGTAATAAAGAGAAATATTAAGTGATGTCAATATTTTTTAGGAAAATAAGTTTGATGCGCTATTTTGATACGTATTAGATGGAAAAGAAATTCTTTCAGTAAAAAAGATGCAAATTATCTATTTACCAATATAAGATATTTATAGCAAAGGGAAATGTTAAATGTTAACAATATTTTTCAGTAGAATAAGTTTCATAAACTATTAAAATACATATGAGGTGACACAGAATTTTTTCTGCAAAAAATATGACAATTTCATATTTTTTAAATTAGGTTAATTTATATTATTTTTAATATATTATTATAACAAGAGTTTATGAAAAATTTGTAGGTCATTTTTGTTTGAACAGCTGTCATCTATTCATTTTTTCGTACCTTATATCGTTTTTCTACAAATTTTCCTTTTTTTATTTTTCATGTTATTTCTTACACCTAAAACAAAAACTACAAGTCCTATCAACAAATTATTCAAGAAAAATTTGGTTGAGTTTTTACTTTTTTCTATGAGAACATTTGTCTAAAGATTTAATTATTTAGTATTTGATAAAATTTTCTATGATTGAAACCAAAACTACGCATTCTATCAAAAAATGATTAACAACCAATTTCTAGCTCTTTTTTGTATGAACCAATTTTTTCAATTAACTTTTCTATTATGGTGACTAATTCATTTTTTGCGTTGTAAACTCAACTATTAGAAGTTTAAAATTTCAATAAATATTAAAATATTTGGTTGACATTCATGTATTTTGTTAAAAATTATTTATATTTTGTAGAAAATTAATTTTATTGGTTGAAAATTTATCGTTTTCTTTGAAAATAAGTTTTTTTTTAAATCAATTTTATTAACTAAAAATTGAACTATTTCGTTAAAAATGTGTTTCATTTAGTGGAAAACATCTATCTATTGTTGAAAATAATCTTTTTCAATTGAAAATCATCTTTGATTGAAAATTGGTCTTTTTTGGTAGAAGATTCATCTTCTGGGTTAAAGATGCATCTTTTTGGTTGAAACTTCATCCCCTTTTTTCGAACATTGTTTTCAATTAAAAGTTAAATGTGGTCAAAAATTCATAGAATTTTGTTCTAAATTTGTTTTTTGTTGTTGTAAAAAATGAATGTTTTTCAAAATATGAATGAAATTCATATTTTGGTGTTGAAAAGTCAAATAGAATTTTAAAAAATGAAAATTTGATCTTTTGTGTGAAAAGTTTGTTTGTTTGATTCAAAAATTCATCTTTTTTCTAGAAATTCCATATTTCTGGATAAAAATGCAACCGTTCGATTAAAAATGAATCTCCTCTTCGTGAGGATTCAACAACTTTGTTTGATAATTAAGGTTGAACCACTTTTTTGAGAAATCATTTTTTTGTTGATGTTTCATATTTCTAGTTTAAAATTCATCTTTTGGGTTGGAAGTTGAACTATTGTATGGAAAAATTAAATGCGTGCGTGTAAATAAATTTACGTGGGTGTAAGTAAATAAAGTCTAAAATTTTTTTAAATGAAGGTTTATCTCATTAAATGAGAATGTAACAATTTTCTTGAAAATTAATTGATTCATTTTTATTTATTTAAAATTACTCTTTTTGGTTTTAAAATTCATCTTTTTGAAATGGAATTTCATCTAGTTTGGTTTAAAAATCAATTAATTTTTTTTATTGAAAATTTAATTAATTTGTTAACATTACAGTATTTTGTTATAAAGTCATATTTTATGGTAGCAAAGTCTTTATTAATAGGTAAATAAATTAAAAAATTTGTAATTTCTATCTGGAATATTGTTTTATCCCGTTTATAAAGGGTTCGACGTTAAAAATGTGACATGATTGAGCTGCTGGTAAAATGAGAAAATAGTCAAGGAAAAATTAGGGAATTTTGAAAGTGACGTTTTCACCCTGCAAATCATGTATTATCTTAAATACAGTAATTTCCATTATTTTCAAGTTTCATATTATATTATTACTGGAAACCAAGAAATACGTACAGTATTGGGGGGGGGGGGGGGAAAATAATTCTGTTACGGTTAGTTACAGGATGGAGGTGCAGTCTTAGAGACGGCCTGTGATACGTTAAGTTATATAAGTATGGCCTTTTATGTACAAGTTTCAAGAATTTCTGGACGGGGAGGGGGGGGGGGGGTCAAGCCTCGGTGTCTTCCTCCTGGCTACGGCCTTGTGTACCCCGATTTTCTGATTTAAGTTGCAGGTCATTTTATGCATGAGTCGTTCAACCTATTTTAACCATGTATGAAGAAAAATTATGGAAACTCTAAGAAAAATACTAGCGAGAAAGAGAGAGGAGGGATGGATTTGAACAACTTACTTTAAATTAAATCGTAACTAACTAGCGCAAAGAATATTTTAGATACTTTTTCTTGCACCATTTTTACCTTGGATTTTAAACCTTCTCGATCTTGGCTTCATTCTGAAAAATGTTTATACACATTACTCAGGGCCAGGTGCATTCCAGATCTAAAGAGTGTAGTCTTGATTAAAAGAGTGTACAGTAGAAAATTAGTTTATTTTCTAAGATAAGAATACAGTCCTCTATGCTTGTATCTTAAATTATTTAAAATTATAAAGTTCAAATTGTTATGATGATGACGTTTTTCAGCTTTTTTATATTTAACAATTTTTTGGTACTTTGATCTCGTTAAATTAAATCATATTTTTACATTGTTTAATGGTTAAAACTGATCATAATAATGCAAATAAAGTCATTAAAGTAAACGATTACTGGAAGTATATTAATTAGAATCTGAGACTGCATCTGATAACAAATTAAAAAGGAACAACTGCATTTTTGTCATGAGTATCAGCTATTATAAATACAATATTTTTGCGCGTTTTTAATCTCGATCTAAAGAATATATTTACTCTTAATTTGATGATTTTTGCGAACTTAATAAAACAATTTTATAAATTTTTCGATGAATTGAACAAAAGATCTCAAGTAATTATGATTCTTTTAACTTTTCGGATAGAGGTGGAATGCATTAATCATAATAATATGAGTCAATACTACTGAAAATTTTCAAAAAAAACTTAAAGAATTAAGAGTAATTGAGCTACCAGATCGAACAAGTTTAATTTCCAAAAATTAATGTTCTAAACCAAATTTTAAAAACTACGAGAATTCATTGTGCTCGAGCCGAAAAAATGTATTTATCCTTGTTTTACCCGGCAGCTCAGTTATGAATAAAAGTAAGAATAGTTATCATTATAAGTTTTGACAAAGAAAAATTGATCAAATTTAACACTAAAGTTTATTATAGAAAAAAATGGCATTTTACTTGTCTGATTGATTATTCAAATGTCTTTAGAACTATTTTCAAAATAGTAAACTTATGATTTCGTTTATTAGATTAATTATAATCACATTTATTTGAAAAATAGAGAGGAATACAAATGCTGAAATTTATTGAAATATTTGAATGAAATAAAAAAAATCATGACCTGGCGTACCAATACATAAAAGAGAAATTTTGAAATCGTTTCAGCTAGAATAAACACCGGCAGGAGATTATGAGGGTATTCTTAACATTAACATTTTTGGTACATAAAAATTTATCTTTGAAGAATCGATAGGCATTTTATCTGTGAAGCAAATCTGTTGATTAACAAAATGAAAGTGAGGTAGACATTTTTTCAATGGCTAATTAAATTCCTCAACTATGTCATTTGATATGCATCAGGGGAAACTAGTACAAGGGGGATAGAAAAACATCGAAAGACATAATATTGATAAATGGCAAACAAGTGGGGAAATGACTACACACCAATTAGTCATTTATCCTATATCTTATATTTTTTTTTAACACGCAGTGAATGCATTCTGCTGGTACTCCTTTTTTACGAAGTGCATATTCATATTGTAAGTCTTTTCGATTAGTTGTTGCAAAATGATAGTCATTTCTTATTTATTTTTAATTTGTTTCATTTTTAGAATTTCAATCTTTATACGCTCATAACTTAAAAGCAAACAAAAATAGTTTGATACTAAAGCCTAATATGTCAACAAATCACCTCGTACCGAATGATATTTTTCATAAAAAGCCATGAAACATAATTTCGATGAAAATTAAGAGAATTAATCATCAGGCAGTTTTGAAGCTAAAAGTTGGACGAATCGAAGGATCCAGCGAAAGAATAGTAAAAGCAATTTTATTCCTCAAAAAATGATAATCTGTCAGCAAAAAAAAACTGTGCAGTGACACGAAAAAAACATATTTTTAAAACTCGTTTTTATTATTCCTAGCCATTAAATATAGAACAGTACTTTTTGACTTAGGACACAGTCATTTTTGTCATTTTTCAGTTCGCACTGGTATCGACCTCGTACTGGTTTTCCCTATAGTATTTAAAAATTTAAACTAAAAATACAAGAGTAATATAATGTAAATCATTTTTTAAATCGGAAAATGCGTGTACATTTTTTAATAAAATGATTTTATATAAGTACTGTTTTTTACAAATGCAGGTTTTTGCAGACCGGGCCTGATTCCGGCATTTGCAAAAAGGGCCAGGAACAGGAATGTATTGGAGGCATAGCAAGAGTATCGACAGCCAGCCGACAATTGCTTAAAAATCGACCTAATGCAATTTTTTTGAGCGCTGGAGACCAATTTCAGGGTTCATTTTGGTATTTCCTTTATAAATGGAATGTTACTGCTAAATTTATGAATAAACTACCTCTCGATGCTTTGGTAAAGTTTCATTTATAACAGTTTTAAATTATTATCATTATTATTAAAAAATTAACTATGTATTATCAAGATTTCACTTTCTAAACTTGTCAAAAAATCCTAATTTTTCAAGTTTTGACATTGAAAATTATATTTAGAGATATTTTTATGGGCATATGCGCAACTACCGCGTCAGAATAATTCGATGTAAAAAATTAAAAAAAAATCCCTTCTTAAATAAGCTAAAGAAAATTCGCAGATGCCATTCTGTAGGGTAGCGCGGGACAGCACAGATGGCGAGGCGGGACAAGAGCGACTGCAAAAAAATTGCTGTTCCTTAATCATTTTAATTCTTCATTCTATAAAAAATTTATTTTATGAAAAAAAGATGCTTTTAACTCAAATTTTGAAAATTAACATTTGAAAAGAAAAAATTATGCAGAAAAGAGTTTTGAAGACTAAACAATGGAAGAATCGCTGGCAGGACTATCACATTTGCAACATTAATTAAAATAATACTAAAATAAAAATTTGATCTACTCATTGATGTAACATTATTCCTTTAAGCAATTGTAAATATTAAACTTAATAAAAGTCAAAAATATATTAAATTTAAAAAATAGCTGAGGCTTCACTATGGGGGCAAGAATGACAGGTATCTACGCGTGTCGTCTGTACCAATCTGCATCACAGCTTTCACGATTTTTAATAAGAAGACGGTTTAATTTTTGCTGCATATGTTTAAAAAATGTTCTAATTACGTTATGTGATACTTGAATGTTCCAAATTATGAGATTTGACTGTATGATTTTATTTTTCAGACAATTGGTAATCATGAATTTGATGATGGAATTTCTGGTCTCATACCATTTTTGCAAAGAATAAGGGCCCCTGTTGTGGTATCAAATATGGATGAAACCAATGAACCATCCCTGAAGGTAATATAAATTAAATTTTGTCTTCAAATTTTGTAATTTTATTAACAGTTTTGTTCAATTAATTAACCATAATAGTTCAACTTTACAATTTTAGTTTTAAAATATCATTCCGAAAAGAGGTTGTAAAACGTCCTCCTGGAAAGGTTTCATAGATTACTAAGGGTGTAGGGTCACATGTTAGACTATAATTTAAAGCTAAGGTGTCATAAGCCAGTTGTGAAATATCAGGTGTCACATGGTCATAGATAACGGGTCACATGTCATGTGTCAAAACTTCAGGATCATTTGTCAAAGAGAAAAGGTCAAGAGTTATAGGTTAACTTACAAAGCTCAGATGTATAAATACTAAGGAAGCATAGGCCAGTGATCAAAAGAGAGATGGAAAAGTTCAAAGGTGAAGGAACATAGTGAGGGGTCATAGGTTATACTTCAGAGCCAGGATGTGATAAGAGTTTCCAATATAGCCCATGAAACCCAAAAGTAAATAATTATTAAAAGATTATAAAATTTATTTCAATATAGTATTAATTTGTTGTATTTATAAATATTTTCTCAGGGTCTGTACCATAAGAGCACAATCATTGGAAGAAATGGTAGAAAAATTGGAGTGATTGGTCTTATTCTTTCCACAGTAAATGTAAGTTCTGGAAATGTAAACTCGAATCGAAATCGATTAAGACAATATTTTAATAAGAAATAATAGCATTTATATGATTTAATTTATAAGTTATATATATATATATGTATATATATTAAAATTTAATAACTTAATATATTTTTTCTATTAGACGATTGCTCGGACAGGACGGCTAGCATTTCACGATGAAGTGGAAACATTAGACGCTGAAGCTAAAAAACTGAGAGCTGAAGGAGTTAAAATTATTATCGCCCTCACTCACTGTGGAATTAATATTGATAGAATGATTGCTGAAAAATCAGCATATGTTGATGTAATTGTTGGAGGACATTCTCACACATTCCTTTACACTGGTGCGATTTTAACAATTCCAGGAAATAGTCTAAGAGATCTTAAAATAGATTTTTAAAAAGTTTTTCTTTTGAAGTTTCCATTTAAACAAGTAGTTTATTTCATGACCTTCTAAGATATTCTGTTAAATTTCTTATCAGAAACATTTATTAAACTTTTTTAATTTTACTAGGTAATAAACCATACAGCGACGTTCCCGAGGATACATATCCTCTGGTTGTAACACAAAAAGAAGGCGGTAGAACAGTACTCATTGTTCAAGCAGCTGCTTTTACAAGGTTCGAAAATAATATTCAACATAATACTCTAGTTTTGATTTTATGGAGATGCTTTTCCTATATCTACTATCTTATTAATGATAATTTCATTATTAATTTTATATTCTTCCGTTTTATGCGTTTATCTCATAATTATTAACACTAAAGGGATTCAAACTTTTTGACTTTGTTATACATTATTTATAGATACATAGGAAATTTGACTGTTCGATTTGACTCTGAGGGTAATGTAATCGAATGGGAAGGAAACCCGATTCTTCTGGATCATTCAATCGAAGAGGGTAATTATAAAGGAAGAATTTTAAATTTATTTGAAACTTGAATCTCTTGTTTAATCTAAGTTTATTGATAAGTTTTAAATTTCTTTAAACGGTTAGAGGTCACTGGCTTTTATTAACCTATATATTTAATTTTTGTTTCAATTGGCTTTAACATGACCTGTAGCATTCATTAGAGTAAATAAATGTTCTTCTTTTACGTTACACGCTGTGCCTCGACTAACTTCAACTCAAAGGGACTCGCATATGTTATTTTCTTCTAAATATATTTCTGGGATGCCTCACCATCATTTTGAGCCCAAAAAGAAAAAAATTGCTTGGGCCGTTTTTGGCTGAAACATTTCAATATTTTTGAAAAATCGTGAAAAACGTGGGGAAAAATCAGTCAGTTTTGGGGAAATAACTTATTTCCTACGCAGATCTGGTTAAAAGTGATAAATGATTATTTGAAGAAGACTTGATTTGGAGTAGATCTAAAAAAATTGCTCTAGCTCTTATATAACAAAGAAAATGTCAACAAAATTTTATAACAAGCGTAATTTTCAGGAGGTCATAATTTCGATGCGATTAGAGTTAGAGCATAATTTTTTGAGGATCTGCTAATAATAAGGTTCTTGTTAACCTATCTGCTGGAAACTTTCTCCTGAAGTGCTAGGGATGTTAAACACAATCTCATAAGAGAAGGCTCATTTTGAAGGCTATAATTTTGGTTCTATGAAAGCTAGAGCAATGTTTTTTAGATCTACTCAAAATCAAGTCTTCTTCAATTAATTATTTATCAGTTTTTACCAGATATGCATAGGAAGTAAGTTATTTCCCAAAAACTATGTAAATAAATGTTTTAATTGAAATTATTCGCTTAAGATTTAATTCTTATCACCATAACTCCCAAACTTTTACAGATAGAACGTTCAATTTTTTTTTCATTTGACAGAAAATTTCAAGCACTTTAATCCTTGTATAAGTGCTTGGGAAATAGGATAAACCGGAATGAGGCAATTTTCAAAAAACTGATTTTTCCCACGTTTTTCACAATTTTTGAAAAATATTGAAGGGTATCAGTTCTCGCAAGATGTTCAGCACCTGCAGCCCTTTTTCGACGACAGACTGAACGGTTCGAGCCAATAAAATTCAACGTTCAACTTATTTTTATTAAAATATGTTAATTAACCTCTTCAAAAAAAGGAGTTTTCTCGAAAACGACACACCGTGGTAATGTAACTTAAAGAAGCAAAAATGGCTGAAATTAAAATTTGCAAATATTTCCACTCAAAACAAACAAAATATCCTAATAAAGAAAGCGGGATATTTTCGTTTATTTTTTCAAAGAATGCCTAGGTATATAAATTTAAAGGAGTGGGTTTGAAGTCCGCTGGGATTTGAACCCAGGTCTAACAGTTTGTCGGTCTGGTGCTGTTATCCACTAAGCTACGGGGAGCATGAGATTTATTTTTCACACCCTCCTACGATCAAAGTGCGTCATAATTTCTAAACTCGTAAAATATATGATTTTAGAAATATTATATGAGACACAGAATTTAGGCCAGTAGAGGATAAACTAAGAACATATTTAATTATTGAATTTTATTTAAACAAACCCTATTGCATATAATTTATATTCATTTAAGATCTTCGAAAATCATGTATCTGTCCGTAACTTCACTAAACCGGCAATCTGAAGACTTGGGTTTAAATTCCATCGTAGCTCAATAAATATTTTTATAGCTTATAATATCAATATTTTAATTAATTTGGAGTTGGGACAAAAAATTTAGGCCAGCAGATAAACAACTGATAACATTTAACAAAACATTTCGCTCGAAAGTTTGGTTCGAAAGTTTGCTCAAGCGTTGGTTCCCGCGCTACGCGCTCGGTCTTTGTATATTCCACAAATTTGTGTACAGGCTGTTTAGAACTAAATTTCAAAGCGTCAACAATATTAATTCGTTATTATTTTTTAAGCTGTCAAAATTTGGTTTTTCGATTTTTCAAGATAAGTAAAACAGCTGTTACAATAATCTAGTAGGGCATTCAAAAAGCAACAACTTTCTTCTCTTCAATTTTTTTCATACCGTGCGTTAGTTGCCTTAAAATGTTTATTTTCGTGTGTTTTTTTGGAATTTTGTAAATGCTATAGCTCTGGTAATTTTTTTTTTATCAAAGAAAGTTATTGGTGTAAATTTTTAGTCTTTTTGAATACTATAAATATCCGTACAGAGAAGTTTTTAATCTTTAAAAAAGTGGTTTAAAAAATATTCTCTCTTTTTGAATTTTTATCCAAAATGGCTGGCTAACGAACTTGAGCTTTAGTTTAAGACAAAAAAAAGAGCGTACCAAAGTCCAATCTAATACATTTAACTTTTTCAAAGTTATTTTTCTCATAGTCAGGCAAAAATATAGACAGACATATAGACATACATACAGATACAATCGTAAAAACCTGCTTTTCGGATTTAAGGGGTTTCAAAACGTGGATATTTGACAAAAACTGGGGGAGTCAATTTCTATACAAATCTAATACCTGCTCTGATAAAAATGGAAAAATACATTGTAAATACGTTTGAAGGAGAATTTGTGGAAAATATTTATTTGTTACTTTTTTATATTTATCCATTAATTTAATATTATTTAAAATATTTTTTTTTTAATGACTTTTATTCATAATTATCCAAGTTGACATCAAAATCGTTCAATTTTTAACGAATGTGATGTCTTAAGATAGATTGCTCCCATCATACTGTGTTTCAAATACCTTGAAACGAATTCAAACAGAAATATAAAATTGTTATAACCATCAATTTTCTATTTTTACTTACTAACACAAAAATATAAATGTATTATTTTTTTATTCCGTTATTTCCCAAATATTAATTAAAAAATTATGTTTATAAAATTGGAATTGCTTAGTTTGGTTCATAATTGCCACTGGAAATATTTTTTAATTCTGGAAATAACAGAAAATTTTGCTAACTTTCCGGTGTTCATCTAACACTGTCAGACTGAATTTCTTTTAAAAAGAGAGTCAGATGAACTCTACAACTTTGACACTTTTTTCTGTAGATATATAAGTAAATCTCTGTTCTAATCTTCTGATGTAGAAAAATATTACGATAAAATATTTTTTAAACGTAGATCCAGAAATTCTGAAAGCTCTTCAACCCTGGAAGGAGGAAGCAGATCTAAAGGGAAAAAAGCAAATTGGCACAACTAATGTGTATCTCCATGGATCAGTAGCATGTAAAAAAGGAGAGTGCAATTTAGGAAATGTCTTAACAGACGCAATGGTAGATTACGTATGTACACAATTACACATGTTGTATTTTTATTTAAAAACTTTTAATATAATAATGCATCTTAAAAGAGAAACATTAAAACCCAGAATGTTCAATATATAATTAAAATATGAATTCTAAATAAATTATGTTTGCATATATTAGTCATAGTTTCATTGTTTATAGTACGAAGGTAAAGATGACAACAAGGCCTATTGGACTCGTGCAGCCATTTCGGTCCTGAATGCGGGAGATATTCGGAATGATATTAGTGATAATCCTGGATCCATTACATATGAAGATCTTGCAGGGATTCTACCTTTTGGTGACAGTTTTGACGTGGTTGAATTAAAAGGAAGTGATATTCTGAAGGTTTGTGTCTCAAAAATAGAAAAAATGCTTCAATCAATTTTAATAATCTTATTTCCAAAAATCTAATATAGTTCAAAATCTTAATCCTTTTGGTAAGGACCCTCAGTGGTAATTTTTTCAATAAAATGTGATCTTATGTGATAAAATCTCAACTTAAAAACAATAATGAACTTTTTGACAAATAAAAAATAAAAATTTATATTTTCAACAGTCACTAGAAAAGTCAGTTCTTGCGAGTGTGCAACCAACTACATTCATCTCAAATATATTTCTCCAGTGGTCCGGACTTAAAGTTACATACAATCTATCCAATCCAGATAATTCAAGAGTCATTGACGTACAAGTCAGGTTGGAAGAAAATTCCTTAATATAAAAACAGAAAAATGATGATTCTTTAATCAAAAATGATCAATATGAAATTATGCACACTAATTAATTGAAATTTAATTTATAGGTGCCAAGCCTGCAAGGTTCCAAAATATGAAAATCTAGTACCAGACGAATGGTACAAAGTTGTGGCAACAACATTTTTATTAAACGGAGGTGATAATCACACTGATATCCAACATGGGTATCGTAATCGTGAACCAGGACCTCTAGATATAGACGTTGTTGCCGCTTTTATCAGAAAAACGAGTCCAATACAGACTGGCGTTGAAGGACGAATAACTCTACTTGGAAGCTGGAATAAACAATAATTGAGTGTAAAGCTGAAAGCGATGTTCATTTTAAGAATATTTTTTGATTAACGAGTTTGGTTATAGATTTGTCTTTAAAAAGTTACAAGTTCTGTTATATATCATCAATATGGTGCATTATTTCCTTGTTCTTCTTTCTTTATTTTAAGGTGTGACTCCTACAATACTTATGCTACACGATTGAAATTTCGCATGAATGTTAAGTTAATGTCAATTTCAAGAAAAACATATTCGTTCTTTTGTGCATTATAATTTTTTATGTAGAATTGGTATAAAAAAAGAAATGTAATACATTACAGTAGTGTTTTTTTGTTATCAGCGGTGATTTGAAAAACAAGAATCTGTGCGAATTTCATGTAAAACATCCACTTGGTTTAATAATGTTTAACAAGAATTTCCATTAAATCCTGCACTTCCATATAAGATTTCTCGGCTGACATTGCACTTTTTAGCCCACATTTCACAAATTTGTTCAAATTTTTTGTACATACTAATGAATAAAGCGTTTACAACTCCGTTCAACAAATGTAACTCGGGCGGTGCAATCAAGTCAATAATTTACTTTTCTTCGTCTGATGAAATTATCGCTCAATTGCAACAATTTTTAAAATTTTTACAATCTTTTTTAGCTCCGTTTGCTTTCCAAGCTTTAAAATTTTCAATGCAACTCCTAATTCTTCTCAACACGCCTATAGCGACTAAGAAATCTTTATGAGCGGTACACCAAGTACACGGGTTCAAACAGCTGTGAGACATCTGACGAATCAATATTTTCAATAACTTTAGATCCATTGAAACTTTAACTTCGAAATCCTTTAGATTTAGTAAGTTCAACAAAACTGATAAATTATTATGATTTTCTTGAAGACGTTGAGTTACACCTATCAAAAATAATTTATTGACACCAGAATCTTTGAAGTTCTTGGCAACTACTCCTTCATTATAACTTTGCCGTTTGTTTGTGCTTAGAAGCACCAACTCATTGTCCAACGATTGAATAGATAATGTTATATTTAAAAAACCTCCACCGCCATCTGCATCAATTTTAATGTACGCTCCATCTGCTTCACGAGATTCTTTAACGTCATCGATTAGTTTTCGAATATTTTTACAAAATAAAAAAATATTCTTCTTTTGACGTGTTCTCAGTTTTAGAGATAATTAACTGGCATTTTATTACATCAAAATCGGAGTCAAGTGAATGATTTAAAGATTTAAATTTGTCTTTTAGATTAGGTTCAAATACTTTTCTTATTTTCGTTGAATTTCGAAGTGATTTAGCGACTAACCAAAATTAGTACTAATTTTCGAAAAATTTTCGTTTAGTGAAACACTAACAGTCATTGGTCTACCTTGTTCTCTTTATAACGATATCGAATCAATATTTTGACACGTTTGATCGGTACATTTTTCTGTAAATACTTTACTCACCAAGCGTTGTTTCACTTTCTGATCTAATGATGCAAATACGGTGCACAGTGAGAGGCCCAACCGAGGGCCAACTTTTTTTTCAGCCGTCCACCTGCAGTCCCTTCAGCCGTTGTTCCACTAAACATTTAATCATTTTTTGTAGAAATCTATTCTCAATAGTCTAAAAAATATATCTTCGAAATTTCAAGTAACACAGGCATATCTGAGGCTCACAACGAGTCTCCAAATTCTGCCATTTTATTCCATTTTTGATATGCCTAAAAATGTTAAATAATATTTCTGAGGCATAAAAATGCGATAAATGCAATATTCAGTAACAACTTTCAGGTACGTACCCAAGTTATAGGTCAATTGTAACGTTTAAGGTCAGTTAGAGGTTATTTGAAATTAACCAAATTTTCCAAGAGGTCAGTACAATTCCTGAAGTAAATTTCAACGAGAAATTCATTGGTGAGCTCTGTATTGATCTTGGTTACAGCGTTTTGAATATTATAAAATCATAAGGAAATTTTTCATTAAATGTTCCAGGTGTTCTGGTGAGAGTTCTGTTCCTCTTCAAAGAGTTATACAGTCCTATACCGTTTTTCGATACCTAAGTCAATTCCTAAGGCGATATCATAAGTCCTATACCGTTTTTCCATACGAATATTACGAATCGAAACTAAATTGATGTATTACGAGTACATACTTACTATCTTTCGCTAAAAGATTATTATGGCGCAAGCTAAACTTTCGGAACAAGAGAGGCTATCTGTATTAATCATGCGTGGTTGGGGAGATCGAGTTCGATCTTATGATCGAGTTCGTTTGCTTTTTAATCGCACTTTTCGTAATGGAGAAGGGTTAAATCCTGTCTCAAAATCCACAATTGAAAGAACTGTAAGGCGCTTTATGAATCATGGATATATCAAGGACCTTAAAGCAGTTCAGAATATTTGAGAATCTATATAGTAGTGCTCATTTAAAATGGAAGAAAAATATTTGCACTACGCTACTGAATGACCTTTCAGAAATTCCTAAACGAAAGGGTGATACATATATATCTTAAGAATGTAGCAATTACATGAAACGAGTGCGAATCGAAGGAAATAATTGCGTGCGCAACCACCACCAAAATAGGGAGACACGGGACTGGAGAGCGATGAGACACTCTTTGATCGGCATCCGAAGAGACAGGTGCGTGTGCCAGGACGCGTTTCCACACTGTTAGAAACCGCTCTGAATTTGTGACAGGTCGGGAACTAAGTGCGAAAATAATCTATGAGTCTTTCAGGAAATGTTCAGGAGGATCTTCATTAAATTATATTAAATGAATAATAACATATAATAGTAAATTAACTAGATTAAAAAATTAAAAAATAAAGATAAAACTTAACTCTACACAATTATGGTAGAAAATTTTATTATGTGACGACCCAGGGAATGATTATTCTTCCACCCGTTCTCATACGGGAGCTCAATAATCTAGATCTATAAGCGTTCATCCGATGATAAATTTTAGTAAAATACCCTTTCAACAGTTTTGAAAGAATAAAACAAATTTAAAATTAACTAGAAAACTGGCTTAGGTGGGATAAGGCATTTGTCGAGAGCATTAATAAAAGAACGATTGTTTTTCAACCCATTTCCGTTTGGAAGCTCAACAATCTGCTTCTCCATGCTCTGAATAATTGTCAGCCAACTAACCTCTGAGATTCTTTTACGAGATCTTTCTGAGCATAAATGGATTTTATAAGTGTAGAAACTCAATAGGATTTTCAACCTGTTTCCATACAGGAGCTCATCCAATAAGTTTTTCAGCTTATCAATTGACAAATTTATGCTCACTCTAAATATCATTTAAAAGTAAAAAAAAAATCTAAAGGAATCCTGAACATTAAAGAAAGAAAAGGGGAAAAGAATCTTTGCAATTTAGCCGCTACGATGTCGCAATAAAATGAAAAAAATTCAAATTAAGAATTGTAAATTTCTCTTCGCTTTTGTGAACTCACAATCTCTAGAAACAAAATTCTAAAATCACCTGATCTCGAATTTGAGGATACATAGACTTTTCATTAGATGCGTTTTTCATTGATAACATATTAAAAGAAATGATTTTTATTAGAGTTTAACTGTAATTCGTCTGTAACGCTATTTTTGGTTTCAGTTTGTTTTACTCTATCAGGATTGGTACCGACGTTTTTAATCGGGTCCAATCTCCTGGCCAGAGAAAATAAAATCTATCGAGAAGTCAAATGTTTATAGAAGTATTTCTATAAATGAGTATTTTACGATACAGTTAAACACTAAAGAATATGTAATAAATTGAGAAAAAGATCAGAAAAGTCCTCTAATTCTACAATCAGAAAAAAATAATGCTTTAACTATAAAAAATAATGCTTCAACCTTCAGAGAAGGTTAAAAGGTTAAATTTTGTTCGGCCAAAATTTGCAGGATCTGAAGAGATGCAGATGGACATAGCCCAAGAATTTGTTGAAAACCCACACCTTAGTTTACGTCGAGCTAGTGATGAGCGTGACGTTGCTCCTGAGACAGTGCGAAATATGTTAAAAAGCATTAATTTCCACCCTCACAAGTTCATCTGGTACAAGAGCTCAATGAAGACGATCCTTATCGTCGGGTTGAATTTTGTGAAACTATGATGGACAGCAATGATAGAGATCCTCTTTTATTGCACAATTCAGTATTTTCAGATAAAGGTACTTTAACTTTAAAAGTTGAAGTTAACAGGCCAAATTGTAGATATTTGTCTGACGCAAATCCTGATTGGATGTTAGAGAGTCACACACAATATCCTCAAAAGCTTAATATTTGGGCCGGTACCTTGAAAGATATATTGATAGGCCCTTTCTTCATCGATGGTAATCTCAATGCCCGTGCATATGAAGAGCTTCTCAGAAACCAAATTGTACCAAGAATAAGGGAGATTACAGGCGATAATTTTCACCCCAAAACGTGTTAGGCAAGGGGACTCATGCTAATCAAGCACCCCAAAGGGAACAGAATTTACTACGTCCTTGTCGTTGTTCCTGGGTAATGCTGAACGTAAACGTAAACTGCTTGGAAAAAACCTTTAAAAAACCTTGAAGATCATCACTAAAATCATTACAGAGCTCACCAATGAATTCCTCGTTGAAATTTACTTCAGGAATTAAACTGACCTCTTGAAAAACTTTGTGTATTTTAAATAACCTTTAACTGACCATGAACGTTACACTTGACCTATGAGTTGGGTACGTGCCTGAACGTAGAATTTAAAAAGGGGGTTTCCACTCAAAAGAACAAAGTTGACCTTCAAAAAGCCATAAAGGTCAACTTCAAGGTCAAAATGAAGGTCACCATTGAAGTCCTCGTTGAAATTTACTTTGGGAATGACCTTCACTTTTTGGAAAAATATTTTACCTGAGGAAATATTCAACTTGAGTGAGTATAATAATGCATGAATGCAGGCATTATTATGTTTGACTTCACGCGCCTCGTGACTTTTAATCTACATATCGAGAACAACCAGGAAGCAAAGTTTCAGACAATTTAGCCGAAAGACATTTTCCATAAAAATTCTGCGAGGTCCTTTGTCTTATTCGCATCCTCTTTAAAACTAAATAAGACGGGCTCGGGTTTTAATTGCAAGGTAGCATGCAATAAGGGCCTAATCTATATTTTAACAATTTAACTGGAAAGGCAAGAAACGTCGTCAAAAATCTAATATTTCAATATTTTAAAATTAGAAAGTACTTTTGAGGTAAATTAGAGGTGAAGTAAATCCTAAAAACTATACTTGAATTCGTACTCGCGTACCGCGCCCCTTCCTAAGCGACTGTCGCAACCGTTCTCGCCCTGCACCCAGAGAAACTGTAGAGACCAGTAGCTCTAGGAATTCCAAAAACGGAGTTACTGAGAATGAGAGTTTGGTATATTTCACTCTCAGAGAATCTAGGGTGAACTTTTCTTTGGCTAATAATAAGAAATCCAATTTCTAATTTTAGAAAAATTTGACTGAAAAACTATATTAGGTTTTCTGAAATCGGGGGGGGGGGGGGTCGGGGGGTGTTCCAAAGTAAAATTTTCCATTTAAAAAAAACTTCACAGCTGTTGAGTTGATGAATCGACGCAAAACATTTTTTCAGCAAAATATTATTATATCTCGAGAAAATGAAGGGCGTTAAAATTATCTTATTTTTTTATCTTATTTCAAATTATCAACAAATATCGAAAATTGCACCTAAAAGTGCTTAAACTCATAAAAACAACAGAACATTTCACTCTTTAAATATGGAACAAGGTAACGGATCAATATTACGTGATTTTTAAATAATTCGAAGAGTAATCATAAAAAAATGTTTAATCGTGGAAAGGAAAATTGGGCTAAGCTTAATATATAAACTAAATATTTTTTAGTCAGGAAATGTTACAAAATATAGATCATCTGTTTATACATAGTTCTTTCTAGCGAAGATGTTTTGCATGATAAAGAAGTTGTATTCGTTTATTTGGTTCGTATCACTAAATAAAATCGATTTATAAACAAATTCTTCAAATTTTTGTAGCTCACCGTGAAGGGTTTAAATGTTTCAATGTATGGTAATTTTTTTTATTCCAATTCCAATTACGAGCAAGTAGCCCATTTACAAATACAAACAAGAGTTCTTTTACATCTAAGCTAAATCTAAATATTATATAATCTAAACCTAATCTAAACTTAATCTAAAATTAAGAAAAATCTACTAAAATGTGATATCTGGTGTTTGCGTA
>JAAAKG020152140.1:0-31178 GCA_010014905.2 Druon quercuslanigerum
TAATTCATTACATATTTGGTTTTCTCCCGGAGCCTTGCTGCTTTTACATCTGTTAAGACTTTGAAGAATTTCTGAATATTGAATATCGCCGTCAATAATTGGATGACGTGCATCGTAGAATGCCCAATTAATAGGTATGCCAACCAGCCTACATATATTGGAATAGAATTCCTCGCAATCACACAAAGTAATGGCGTTTACCAGATATATATTTTTCATTCTAAAAGTTTGCACGTATTTCCAAAATGTAATACCGTCTTTCGTGTAAGCTAGTTTATTTATAGATTCAATACTACATTGATACTTTTTAGACTTACTTAAAAGTATATGCGCTCTCTTTAAAAATAGTACATACCTGTAACAGCAGGGAGAAAACCCAATTTTCTGCATTCCTTTAGTACTTCTGTCGCGTTTGTCTTTGCCTCTATACAATCATGGTTATACTACGAATAATTTTTGCGATTGTTTATTGCTCCTGGTGAGATTTTTTAAACTCTGAATAAGTTTAGTGATTCCGCTGTCTCAAGAATGACGGATCTTAAGTTATCATCCAGCCGATCAGTAGATACACTCTCTGTATCGATTGAAATTCTCTCAGAGCACTCCGTTCTCTTGACATAATCAGAAATCTTATCTTTTTCTATTTTCAAACGTTCAACCACTGTAAAGTGCTCTACGTTAGCAAGGTCCTACCATTTACAAGTACACATGTATTAAGTTCCATAAATTCAACAATGTCCCTGCCTCTGCAGCCTCACTGTCAGCCATCTCTCGCACGTTTCCATAATCTGGGTCTCAAACACATCCTTGTTTATAATCACAGCTAGACCATCGCTTGCATACCCTCTACTCTTTTCTCTCATAGCATCACTGTAAAAACTTTCATATTTTGCAGGAGATTTTGGGACATGCTTAGGAGCACTAGTATACCATGTTTCTACTACATATAATACATCCATAAGACTATCAGAATAGTCACTCTGTAATATGGTGCTGTTTTTTTTGTTGTTCCTGATGAGAATTTAAGTTAAGTAAAAAGCTGTCAATAGTTCCATTCTCTCCAGAAAAACTTTTTTTCTTCTTGCTTTCGGTAATAGATTGGTTTACCCTATGTTTTCGGAAGCTCTCTGAAGATTTTTGCTGCGAGGACTCTTTGCTTTAGATGGCAAGCGTATTTGATTAAATTTCCTTTTTTCTATTGTACTTCCTTGCTGATGTAATTGTTTATATAAGTATTTAATCCCTTAAGTGACGAGTAGCATTGAAGAATTTTACGTTTAATAATAAAATCTCCAGGGACAAGCAATACTGGTCTTAAGTTACTTTCAAAGTTAATTCCTAGTCACTTTATAAAATCGATGTCATCATTTTTAAACTGTATCTTTAGTTTATCTGTTATTAGCGAGATGAGCACGCTATGCAAATATGCTGCAGTTTCTTTAGCCTCTCCCTGTAGACCATAATAATCAGATTATTCTTCTTGTTGATCCTGTCCATGGTTTGCTACTGCTTTTCCAGTTGCTTTTGAGTACGCCATTTTTTTTAAGTGCCTATATTTTACTCACGCTTTCAATAACTCTAACGATAATATTTTCGAGTTGCTCCTTAAATACCGTTTTAAATTCATCACTGATTTTCTCCTGGAGTTAACTTATTTTTTCTGTGAGCATCTTTTCTATTTCCTAAATAATAGCCATTGTCCGCTTTAGCCAGTGATCTGCGACTTGATAGTTACTATTCAACACCACAGCACAGTATAACTCAAAGATTCACCTTGATTTATTCTAGTTCGGCACAAAAATATTAAAATATATTTAAAACACTTGGTTCACTGCACTGTAGCCTAAAAAAAAGAAAAAAAACAGGGAATTATTTGCGGTTTATATATATTTTAAAGAGCGGACTAAACTTTTTTTTTGATCTGGTAAAGATTTTGGAGTAAGTAGTCAAATACTTTCGAAGCAATGAATTTTTACCATATTACGTTATCAAGTTACATTGATAAATAAATAATTAAAGTGGATTTAAGTATACTCTATTCAAAAGTTAAGGAAAAGGCCCACATTTAATCTTCCGCATGAATCTGTATATCTTTGTTTAATGTTGCAGTATAACAATTTGTAAAAAGTTACTTTTTCCTAAACATAAACTTTTAAACAAAATGTTCTCGAAAACTTAAATCTAGTACATTACAGTGGGTTATTCGAAATTTGAATTCTGACACACTCAAATGCATTTTTCTGTATTATAGAGTTTTTTCGATCCATTTTTTAATTTGACTAAACTATAGTGAGTTATATTTACTTTTAGTGCAGTTTACTGAATTCATATCGATTCTAGTAAATTATACTGAATTCTGTAAAAAATTTCTAAATTCAAGTATATTCTATGGACTCATTTAAATCCTATGCTGAAGAAATGTTGCCAATTCTTTATTAGCCTCTTATCTTTCCTCTTCACGAAAATTTCTGTTTGCACAACTAACGAGCTTGAGTCTACGTTTGCAAATTATTTGCGCAACAGAGAGTACCACATTCCTGCCCCACCAGTTTCTACGTCAGTCGTACACTTGCTGAACGATGGTACTATCGAGTTATTTCAGAAACCGCGCTTTAATGAACCAAAATGAAGCCAAAGACGCATAATAGAACAGGTAAAACTAATGTACGCACCTCGAGATTATGGATCGCCGACTGGAAATACGAATTGCAAAATCCCTGATACTGCTCGATGGCTATTAGAATTTGCCAGGATGATAATACATAAGTAAAGATAAATCAACCTATACAATCTCTCACAAGCTTCGTTCATTTCTAAAACGTACTCTTGTTGGTAAAGACAAGATAATACATTCCGAGAAATCTATTCTCGCTAAGCTTTTTTATGTCCTTAGACATTCTAATGAAGTTCTTATAGGGGAAACTATTCAAGAGAAGAGCACTAAAATTTCAATTTTTTCCAAAATGCATTTCGTCCAAGAGCAATTCATAAAATCTGTCATTAAATTGATCTACACTATTTAAAACAATAATTGCGAAGTACTTTTTTACAGTTCGATCACCCTGAAGTACAAAGTTTAACCTATAATCTGTGCTAGGAGGTTCTAGAACGTTAAGTTCACACCATTTTTTTAAATAATCAAAAACGATAATTCCATCAAAAACTTGACATGATAGAAAGCTGCTACCATTGCAATCATAGCTGATCCTGTTATCAAATTACCTTTAAATCAATTTTTCAGTTTTTAAATATATTTAATACGTAAACCATATGCGTGAAATGATAATTGATCGAGTTCAAAATGATACATGCATCTCAAACTTAATAATATGTAGCCTAAAAACTATCGACTGGTACCGCTATTGATAACTGAAAAATAGTTACATCATAGTAAATGTAAACATGAGTTTAAACACTTCCTTCTTTATGAAGAAGCTTTTGATAATTTTCTGATGTTCTCACAAGGAATATATTTTGCAAAAGTATCTTTATTTGAAAGGATTAACCTCATTCTTTCTTTATAACCAAAAAATTTTTAATCTTAAAAAAAATTTATAAATGAAGTCTTCAAAATAGCTAAAACCAAATTTCTATCAAGCTCTTGCAGTGCATTTTGCATTACTCTCCTTAAACATTACTTCCTTGAAAAAAAAATCAAAAAGTAGAAATTACGAATGTCAAGTATATATCTGCATTGATGAATTTAGTGGACTTTGGGATGTTTGAAGTATCACGCAGTAGTCAACAACTGAAAAAATAATTAATGATTCAAGAAAATTTATTCAGTTCTGTGATAAGTGTTTTAAGCAATAGACAAGGTATTCATCATTTTTGTGGAACAACTGTTAAAGGCTTGACATAATATGATACAGTTTTTTAAACAAAATTTAGGCAAACATCAAGCGCAAATTGTCACTACAATATTAAAACGAGAAATTCGTTCGCAAACGAACAAACACCGCACAGTAAAAAAAGGATCAATTTTGTTGCAGAGCATTTTGCTCCATCGATCATTTTACTCTCAAGATCATAATTATCTGTGCATTCGGATCAATTTGATCTTATGCTTTGGTTCATTTTTCAGACTAAACAAAATGGCAGCCAATTCTTGGCGCCGCAGTTACAGCGACATAACCTAAAAATGTATCTAACCGCACGCAACTTTATTAGTAGTACTGTAGTACTGTAGTACTTTAAGAACGTCCGCCATCTTGGCTTACCTTCATACATGATTCCGGATCAGATTATTATGATGTCAAAAGTCGATCATTCACTCCGGCCGATCAAAAAGCTATTGACTTTGGTATTATTGTTGGTGCATATCAAAATAATATTGATTTTAGTATTAAGGGTAACAAGCATATGTCTGGATATTATATGGTATTATATGGTATTATTTATTTTAAAAAGGAAGAGGTGGCGGTTAAAGCAAAGTCTTGTTCAAGCAAGTACTAAGGAAATTACCGTATCTGTTATCACAGAAAAACAGCAGGACATTTTTCTTGCAGCTCATTTTTTATGCACACAAAATAATTCTTTTTCTCAAAATGAGAATACTTCAAGTGTGAAACTATAACATAAACATACATGCATTCTGATTTTCCGTTACCCCATTTCTGTTGCAACGCAAAAAAACACCAAATCAGCCTCTTTTTTAGGATAAGATTTCTTCTGTGTTGTAAGAGCGAAATTTAATCCGAAATTATGTCAATAAAGTGATTGCTGATGATTTTGCATGCATGATCAACGTATTCAATATCATTTGAAAACTGAACATTTTATTTGAAGATATTTCGGAAAGAGGATAAACTGCGATTTTTGTATATCAATTTTTTTAAGCCTAGAATACACAGGAATGTATTAGGAATAAAGATTTAAAATAAGATAAACTTAATCTTTAAAAATATTTAAACGATTCTGTATTTTATATATGTTCATTTTATTTATATATTGATAGAAAGTTTTTTTTCACTTCTATCTCAAGAATTCTTATGTGGCATCAGAGAAGCACAACTTCAATGTTAGAACTCATATCAGAAATCAACCAGTATCGTCCACATCTGGCACAATGTTGTTACCATCCGTTTTCGATCAGGAAATATCATCCTTTTTACGATCATATGCACGGATTTTCACAAATTAAATTGGAGCTATCCAGCTTTTTACGTGAACATGCCTGATCCAATATTGAAAGCATATCTATATAGGTATTATGTAGTGTCATAAAAATCATGTATCCATCATGATGCCATTATCGAATGTGCATTCATTCATATATTATATTCCCCTTCTTACAAATATTGAATGTTAAAATTATTTAACAGTTATTGTCTTCAACACCTTTTTTCTGTTGAAAATAATGTTTCAATTAGGCAAAAATGTCTGATAACTTGAGTATGTAATATAGAACGTCTTTTAATTAGCCATCAGAGATTGATGTTTGTCCAGTAATACCATATTTATAAAAATATTATATCATTGTTTTTTCTGAAATTGTATTATTTCTGCCTATAATGTCCGAGATGAATATTACTAAAATACACCAGAATACAAATTATCTTTGCAAATTCTATTGGCAATAAGTTTCGAAGCATATGTATGGTGATGGAAACTATGAAACAAGATGTAAATTTTCAGGTGTGATTTGCATTTTGGCAGAACCTCAATTTGACCATTCTGGTCAAATTTCCATCAATTTTGTGTGCAACTCATGTATGAGAAAGATCCGAGATTATATCCTCAGCCAACTAGGCAGGTGCATCCCTCGCAGTTGATCTTAGGTAATCCTTGGCGAGCTTAAGGCGCGTTTGCGGCTTAAGGAGAGTTTGCGACGGCTAAGGTTGGTAAGTTACGCGGATTCCGTAAGAATTAGACCAAGCCAGCACTCTCTGAACTACTATCTGCTTTCCATAAAGCACGAATAATCCAAGGGAAATAATTTTACAGATAATTCTCACCCTTTAAAACTCTTCCAAAGCCCCTCGTTTCTTAGACCCTTGAGAGCCGAATCGTTATCTTTTCCTTATAAATTTTCTCTCTGTGTTAAAATACCCAATCAAGTAGATTAAATGCAGTTAGGACTACAAGGGAACACCTTTATACAGCAGATTGTATAATCGATTCTGTTGTAAGAAATTTGTGCGGGAATAAATTAAAGTCTTTTTGGTCAACGATTAATATATGTTGTCTTAAATGAAAGGTGGGGAAGGGATTTGTAAAAAAAACTTCCTACTTAAGATATTTTTAAGGCATATATTAAAATTTAAAAGGAATTTATTGTAAACAGCTGTTTGCCTGCACAATCTTGTGTTTACGGTAGCAGCTAGTAAATGAAATGTAAACAAATTTGATGTTACGGCCTAAGATACCGAAAGATTTGCTGTGAGGGAACCAAAATCTTAATGAGAATAATTATTTTATTAATTTTGTTACAATTATTTTGTTAAAAATTCATGTATTTTCTTAAATTTTTGACTTTTGTGGCAGAAAATTAATCTTCTTTGTTTGATAATTAACCTATTTGGTTAAAAAATGCATTTTGTTTTAAATTTATGTTTTTTGTTAAAAATTCAAATGTTTTTTCATAAATTATTCATCTTGTTTGAAAATTTAGTATGTATTTGGTAGAAGGTTTATGTACTTTGTTGAAAACTCGTCTTTTTTGGTAGAACATCATATTTTTTTGGTAGAAAATACAACTGTTTCGTTGAAAATTAATCTGTTTTAGAATCCTCCAGTATTTTCTTCAAAATTCGTATTCTTGGTTTATTTAACAACTATAATATTTTTTGTAAAAAATCACCTTTTTTATTGATAATTCAAGCCATTTGTTGAAAGTTGAACTACTTTCTTAAAAATTACTTTTTTTGGTTAAATATTCATAATTTTAGTCAAAAATTTATCAGTTTGTTTAGAAATGGAACTACCACGTTACACTTTTGTTTTGTTCGTAATAAATTGTGGTAGAAGATTAATTTTTTTTTTTCTTTAAAACTATTTTGTTCCAAATTTATATTTTCGGGATAAAAATGAAACTGCTTTGCAGAAAAGTGTTCTCTTTTGGTAAAAATTTCATCGATTTTGTGAATATTCTAGAATATTAAACTTTACAATTTATTTTAGAAGATGAAAGTTGAAATATTCAATTAGGCATTGAAAATGGGTTTATTTGCATTGAAATTTTTTATTATTTGGTAAAAAATTTATAAAATTTTTAAACAATTTAAATATTGAATTGAAATTTGATGTACTCTGTTACAAATTAATTTTTTTTTTCAGAAAATAAATCTCCTTGGTTCAATATTTATTCCACCTGGTTAAACATTTATGTATTTTGTTCAGAATTCGTTTTTTTTTAGTAGAAAATATTCATCTTGTTTGAAAAATCGTCTTTTTGTATAATAGTTCAATTATTTGGTTCCAAATTCGAAATTTTGTAAAATCTCTTCTTTTATGATTAAAATTTGAAAATTTTGGATGAATTTTCTTCTTCTTTGCTAAAAAATAATTCTAAATTGAAAATAGAGTTCTCGTTAAAATTATTTTATTGTATTTAAATTTTCACCTTTATTTTCATAGAAATTTCATCTGTTTTTGTTAAAAATGCAACTGCTTGAATGAAAATGAATCGGTTGTGGTTGAAGATCTAACTATTTTGTTAATAATTAGTCTTTTTGTGCAATTTAACTGTTTTTGATATAAAATAAAAATCTTATTTTGGTTAAAAAATATCAAGTAAATGTTTCATTGAGAATTCTTTTTTTTCAATTCAACTACTTGGCTAAAAGTTGAACGGCTATTTTATATATATTATGTGCATAGGTTAGAGAACCTTACAAAGGGGGATACGCGGTTTAAAAACGTCAGGAAGACCCTTAAAAAACAGGTAGAGAGAGAGACAGAGAGGGGGGGGGAGCTTCGACCTAAGACCTTAGACATTTGACCTATTGCCTCCGACCTAAGACACATAATATCTCGCATTTCCACATTTATTACTTATCTTTGACCTCTCATATTTAAAAGCTCACATTTGATATCTATTTGTTTGACCTTTGATTTGTGTCATGTGAACTGTTTTCTTTTATTTTGATCTTCGAACTATGAACCCTTGACACATAATCTCTGAACTATAAAAGTTCACATTTGATATCTGAACCTTCGCCATTCACTTCTGTCCCATGCATTAGGCTTGGCCATGACCTATCACCTTCGGTATCTCATCTCCCAACTTGCTGCCTCTACCTTTGACACCTGACCTCATTGATCCTTATCTGGTCCCCTTCCCCTTCTAGGAATCTATGAAAAGTTACCTATTAAGTTTATCTCAATTTATTTATGTTTGAATCTAAACCTTGTTTGTATTATTCTTGCATTGTATTGATTTGTGATGTGAAGCTTTTAAGATATGAATTTCTTTGAATAATACAACTGGTAAATAATATATAGGTAATATAATTAGAAAATTGTTGAAAATCGATAGCAGAAAATATCGATTAAGCAATAGAAAAGTTCTCATACTGACTTTTAAACTCGGCGCAAGCTATAAAAAAAGTCTTTGCGTGCGGTCAGGTGATTTGTGATGTTTTACTGGCTAGAGTGCTGTCTAGATTCTAGATAATAATCTTGCTCGAGATTGCCGTAAAAAAACATCACGTTATTTCAAGTGTCTGGCAAACAAACTTTATCGCCAACTACAATGAAAAATAACTTATGATCTCGATTTATGTGTGTAATAAAATGTACAAGTCTTTAAAGCTAACTAATCATCGTTAGATTTAAATTCAAAAGCCTGGTTTAAATACTACAAAATCGAAAAAAATTTAATTCTTTTGACTAATTATCAGAAGTATCTATTTTTTAATCCCTTAGGTTTAAATAATTCAATAAATTTAATAATTTTCTAATGTTTCGAATTGTAAAAATATTAAATTTAAGTTCAATAAAAATAAAATTTCTTGTTGAAAGGACATAACATATATTTGTAAACATATTCTCTTTCAAGTTTAAACCTACAAAGTGATACAATAATGGGTAGTCAAATTTAATTTCGTAATCAATTGATTTCACTTACTTTAATTCCGCAAAACTTGAAACGTCTTTTATTCAGACATTTCAGAAATTATCATTAAAAAAGCTTGATAATATAAAAACTTTTAAATTTTAATGTTGCAAAGAAATTAAAAATGCTTAAAAACGTTTTTTTAGGATTCGTAACAATTTCAACTTATAGGTATTCAAAAATAGAAAAAAAACACTATTTAAAAATATATTTATAAATAAATTATAAATAAATAAATTTAAATATTTAAAGATAGTATTTAAAAAATACCAAACTGAAACATTTATAATTTCAGATCTTTTAAATGTAAAATCTTCTTCATTTAAAAGCGTTTAGTTTTTGTAATTAAGAATGTTTCCAAATGCAATGAATTGTGAGTTCTCTAAAATAACAAATGTAAAAATGAAACTCATTTCCTTTGGCACTCGCGCATTCATCATATCTGACAAAAAATCACAATACATAGTGTATGTATATTCTACACCTGGTGCCAAAATCATAGGAGCTTTTGCAACGTTGACAACACGAAAATTAATACTTCAAGTTGACTGTTTTATCCAATAAAACGACTTTATATGAAACGACGAAACTACACCTGAGTATTTTCAACTTTAGAGACGCATCTGACATGAGTCATGCGTCAGATAAACTAAGCAAAGAGGTTTATTTTTCAGTCTCTGCCAATTTTTCATTGCCGAATATGCTCTCGCGTTTTACACTGGAAAGTTGAGCCATTATATTCGGCCAACAGATTTCGCCTTTTTTCTTCTTCTCTTTTTTATCGAGTTTTCGAATTTCGTACGAATGCTAGCCGTCTATTTAATGGACTGCATTCCCGAGAAACTTCGTATTTCGTTTACGTTGCTGCGGAATGCTGTTGTACTTTTTCTTCTTTGATTGGTAGCGGTAAGTCTAGACTAGACGTGAATTAGCGCAAATGCTCTAATTCATTAATTTACAACACGAATATCAAAGAAGAGATGAAAGAATATAAATATGTAAATTTACTGACAGATTAAAAATGTAGAGGGTTAAACCTTTAAAAAGCTTTTCTTTCGAACGGTAACTTTTATAATTGCAGGTTGAAAATTAAAAAAGTTATTTGGGATTGTCTAACGTATACAGTGCTACGAAAATAATCTCCTGAGCTTCTATTGATGTAAAAATATCGTACTAAAAATAGAAACAAATTATTGTATTATTTGTCTTGGAAAAAGATTTTTAGTTTAGAAAATTTAATATTCATTTTCATTCAACTTTCGAATTTTTCGCATCGTTTTATTCCCCACATTGCTAAAGTGAAAATGGAAGGTATCATATCTGTGCGATTAATTATAATGAACTAATATTTCTTGTAATTTTGTCAATCTCAGCCAAACTGATTTGTTATAATTAGTAAGGGGCCGTCTATAAATTACGTAACAGCTTTAAACGGAAGGGAGTTCGAGAAAATCTGACTATATGTAAAATGGGGGTGGGGGACATAAATAATGCTGCATAATCTATTTAACAAATAAACGTACTCTGAAATCTACATATCCAAAAGTATAGTATATAAAGTCAAAATTTAGTAATTTGATAATAAAGTATTGTAGTAATGTTATAAATATTCAAAATTGGTATTAGTATGTCGGAGGTTAGTATGTTGAGTTTTTCCATCATTCTGTAGAAGCTTATATACAAAACAGGTACTTTTCTTTACCATTATTGAAGTTTCTACTACCCGTAAAATCATTAATTATTTCTTAAGTTAGGTTAAAATATCTCAAAAGATTTCAAGGGATTTTAGAGCATTTCCGAGATTTCGAAGTATTTCTAAGAATTTAAAAAGAATGTCGAGAAATTTCATGTGATATAATGAGATTTCAAAGGATTTAATTATTTCTAGGAATTTTAAAGGCTTTTGAGAAAAATGAAGAGATTTTAAAGATTTCAACAAATTTAAATGATTTTAAATAATTGGAAAGAGTATGAGATACTTTAAGAGGAAAAAATAATTGCAATTGATTTCAAAGCAGTTGCAAAATCTTAGGATAATTTAAGATTCTTAGAGATTTTTAAGATCTTAAAAATATTCTAAAGCATTTTAAAAATTAAATTAAATTTAAGATTTTATGTAACTAACTAAAAATTGTTCAAGGCATGTCAAAATATTTGAAATAATTACAAATATTTTAGGGTATTTTCAAATAAATAAGTAAAGTTTTTTGAAAATTTTTTAAATTAGACACAAAATCATTCAACATTTGTGGGTTTATCAGTTTTGCACAATATATTAAATACACCCTTAGATTTGGTGATCTGCTTTTCTAGATTTTATTACATATTAAACAGGAAGTAAAAATATCTCAAAGAATTAGTAAGGGGTTTCAATTTTCTAAATTGTTGTTAAAAATATAAACCTGAGTAATCTGATAAAAAATTTGAAAAAATTGTATAATCTCGCTTTATATTACATTTCATTATTATTTATTATGATCGCAATTGTTTTACAAAAAGTTGGAGTGATTTATGGTCACATTTAGCTTCTCAAAAAATGTAGAAAAATGTATAAACAATATTAAATAATTAGGGATATGTACTAGTAGTTGAAGAAATGAAAACAATCAGTTTTTGCCGAATATTTATATTTAGACATACAATTTAATACGTTTTAATTTTCCAGGAGTGTATAGCTCCTTTGTGCCATGTTCCATATTGTATTAATTTTCTTTTTGCTTTTATGTTCTTAACTTCCCTTTATTAAATCATTTTGGTCGCTCGGTTAGGAAATAACTGAATTGTATGTGAAAATATATGGCTGAAATATTTGAAAAAAACGTAACATGTGAGTCAAACCACTTTGTTATGACTTGTTGCATAGGACATGAGGAGTTTTCAATAAATTAATTATTTAGTGTATCTCTAAGTAAAATATAATACACAATAAATAAAACAATTAGTACTGACAATTTGATTAGATAAAATTAAATAATAAAAAGCACGAGTAAATGTACTTTTCGTTAAAATTTATTACTTCACATTCAAGAACAAGCGAGGCAACAAAAACCCTAATTAATTTCCGCTTCAGCATTTGTACGTACAACTTTTATTATAAAATCGAAGTCCCTCGCTTCAGCACCTAAATCAGCAAAGCGATACAAACACAAGCACAAATTAAAGCAATTAAAAAGGCATGCAATTAATTTCCATGACCGTGACATACGAATCGCAATTTATAGTTCATATAAACATTAAAAAGAGTAAAAATGAATATTCTCCATCTACCGGAGGTATCGATTCACCCCTGAAGGTGCAGTACTCGCATCTAAGCAAATGAAGGAGTGGTTTCTCTACATACTTCATGGGTGTTAAGTGCACTGTAATATATTTCTTGAAAGCCTTTGCAAAACACGTACGCAGCCATCCGACACGAGAATCGATATCTTCTCGCGCGGAACCATCGATGCCCGATAAATTTAGGCCGACAGTCAGAAAGAGGAGGGCATAATAGCTGCGATTCGAACGACGAGCTTTATAGTGCGAGCTTGGCAGAAAAAATAGAAACAAAGGGGAAATCAAACGAATCGATCTCTGAAGAGCCTGAAACGATTCCGCTGCGTTGTGCTTCGACGTTAATAGCGGCGCAGTTTTCCCGGAAGCCATTCTCTCCCCTCTCTTCACCAAATTTTATCCCTTTTGCTCTTTTCCTATCCCTTGTTCTCTCTTTATCTCTCTTTATCTACTCATCCCTTCGTATACGTGCGATTCGACCAAAAAGCGCATCAGCCATTTTCCCCGCACTGCGGTTTAATTCCAGCTGATTTATGAACGGAATTCGCGAAACTTAGAGTCCATGGTATGCGCCGACGATGGTGACCGTCTCGCAATGTCGTTGAGTCATGCAAAACTCCGAGAGCTGCAGTCCAACAATGCGAGCTCTCATAATCCTGAACTTTCTCTAAGTTTTACTTATTTTCCACTAGTCGGCTTATCTAAACCTGCTGAATGCTGCGAAAAATAAAAAATTCAATACTCCAGAAACCATGAAGTCTTTCCAGACCCTTCTCTATCCTTTATTTCCCTTAATGAAAGAAGAAAAAGCAATAGTATTGACATGTTTGATTTTTAAAATGGTTCTTCCTTGTTCTCTGTGATCTTCCTCATCCTTCTTTTATTCCAAAAAACCATCCATCTTATCTACCCTTTACTCTCTAATATACCTCTCCTTCTATTCATTTATACTCTTCTATACCCTCTCTTCATTCCGTCATCTTCTACACTTTTCATCATCTTCTTTCTCCAATATATCTCCTCCTCTCTTTCTTTCTGTCTATCTTCCTTCTATATATTTGTGCGCCTGACTTTTCTCTATCTGTTTTATTATCCACTCTTTGTATCCAACACAACCTCTCCATCTACCATATACGCCCTTTTTCATCCCCTACACTGTTAGCTATCACTCTCCACCGTCTGTATCCTTTTATCGTATCTCTCTTAATATATACTCCTCCCCATCATCAATTCTAATTCTCCTACTTCTCTTTAATCGTCTAATATACTCATTCTCCGATTGATTTTATTATCCACATATACCACCTCTCTTTTATCCCTCATTGAAGCTCCGCCATTTACACTCTGTAGCCGCTCGCAATATACAAATTGTCTGTTTCTTCCCTCACTATTAACCCTTCATTCGTCTAGAAACCGTCCCTGGCTTCTCTCTAACATTCTCCACTCCCGATAACGTATTATTCTCGTACCCACTACGTCCTCCCTTTCTATCATATGCAAACCCTCTCCTCTATAATCTGCTTTAATACTCTCCAATGATCGCATCACGGGGGTGAAGCTGGCATAGGAACTTCCGGTAACAAATCTGACTTCCGTGCCAGTCCGATCTAGGGTCCTTTCTAGGTAGTTTAAAGTTATAGAGTTTGTCATTCTAGTGGATTTCGAAGTTATTAATGTGCCACCACTGAATCTGGAAAAATCATGTAAAATCATTTCTCGAGGTCAGGGGACACGAGTACCCTCTTGAAGATATTTCCACAGCCTCTTTTCACAATAACTCCTCTGGAAACATCTTTTTTTGCATGAAACGATACTCATTAAAAGGCGCATTCGATCTTTAATTTGTAAGTACACTAAATCTACGAAACAAAAAAGTATACAAAGGGACAAGGGTGCTAAAAATGTAAGTGCCCGCATGCTCGCTTTGTGAATTTAGTTCTGCCAGGAGGCACTCACGGCGCATCGGTCACTCCATAAGCAGCCATATTGCCAAAATTTGTTTCCACTATTTGACACGTACCTTCACCCCCGTGGATCGCACTTTCCATGGTCTCCAATGCACTTCTCCCGTTTTTCTCCTATTATACATTACATAACTTCTATATCATTTATTCACTTTCCTCTCCAACGCTAGAAATATTCTTACTCCTTCATACATTTCTTCCTCTTTATCATATATCTCTTATAATATTTTCTCCACTTCTTCTACCTGTCTCCAACCCTCTACCGTCTACTTTCTCCTCTGCATCTTCTTCCCCAGACTCTTATACCTTTCCTCGACCCCTCTTAGGCCTTATCTAAACCTTCAACCCATTCGTCCTTCAGCATCTCCATTACCCTTTACGCTGCAAATCCTAAATTCTCTCTCATTACACATCTATACCGTCTAACACCCCTTCAAGATACCCTGCAACTATTCCTCTCCACCCTCCCTTGTCGCCTTATTCCTTTCTGCAAACATTGCATATGCCCGCTGCTACGGTGCTCTTATTGAGCCTAACTTCAGAATGCTTCTTCGTCACTCGTTGCTTAAGAGCAGAAACTGATTGACTACTATTTCATAAGCAATATTTAGAACACTTAAGTAGATCTTGTACAGTTTTTATTATTTCTACGCTTGCTGAGCGATAGACCGACGCACACTGAACCCTAAAAATTATAATAAAACGAAAAAGATTGTCGTGAGAATTGATTTTCTCGTTTTCATTATTAAAAGATGATAATAATAATAATTAATGGAATAAATAAGGGAAAAAGTAACTTCTACGAAACTCTTTCTCAAAGTGCTTTGTCTTACTTTATAGTATGTCTAGATGGATATAAATGAGTTCTATAAGTATTTCTCTGAAAATCAGAGACGGTAAAGTTTGTAAATAAAAGCTATTTGAAAAAAGAATCACTAATTTAAAATAAATTTAAGTTTTCAAGTATTCCAATTATATACTAGTTTGTAGCTACTAAAGTCAGTGGGTATCTAAAATTTAAATCTTAAACTGAGAAACAACATACTTTATAATTTTAATAAAATATTTCATATCTGCGGTATCCACATTTCGAAACATTTCAAAGTACTTTACATATAAAGTGTTAAGTATGAAAACTCAATATTAGCTTGCTTATATATATATAAAGAAAGAGAAGAATATTACGCGAATATTAGGCAGTCATTTTCAGTTTAATATGATGAAAAAAAGATTTGGCCTATGAATCAAAATGAATATTTTCAAATAAAATTGCTTACAACAATAACAATTGTTACTGCGTTAGCTAATAATTTTTTCGGTGTAATTCGATGGCTTATTTTAATTAATTTACCGTTTAAATAAATAGAATAAACCCATATGCATCAATTAATTTAGATATTCAAAACTATAAATAAATAAACTACAAACATTGTTCATTTTCGAATTTTTAGTAATAAAGAAATAATTAGAACTAATCTTCAATAGAAATTTTAGAGTGTCGATTTCAGAGAGTTGCTTTGCGAATTTTAAGTGATAAAGCAATAATTTAAACTGATTTTTTATATAATTTTCAGAATGTTTTCGTTCAAATTAAAAAAATTATTTAACATAGTGATTTGTTGATTCTATATAATACACTACATAATGATTACATTTACCATCCGCATCACACATCAATTTTGTATATGACGATCAAATTATATTTATATAATAGGATAATACTGTTATTAATATAATTAAATACTGTTAATTATAGTTTAATAGTCGCAACTGACCTGTTTTAAAAAAGACATCTCCCGAACCTTTCTGTACCGAAATAATAATGTTTGTCGAAAGACATTTGATATTAACTATATTATAATCCTGCGTGTTGCCATAAATGTTTTAATGGATTATGTCAACGGCAGTAAACCATTATTGCCCTCAATTCATGAATTTAATAATCAATTCAGAAAGGGATGTATGTTGTATGGTCAGCTTTTCATATGTCAATAATCATCCCTATGCTAGCTTATCATATAACAGATTATTAATAGTGTAGCATGAGTAATAATTTGCAATATTCATAGAGCTTCCTGGTATTAGAAACAACTATTTTATCAATTATAAGTTGAACGCACGATTTGGTTGAACGAAAAAATGTTGGTTTGGCCAACCCAAGAATATTGTTATTACATGAACAACAAAATATTTGGTTGACCAAAGAAAATTTTTTGGTTAATAAAATTTGTTTGATTGCACCATATCTTTTGGGTGATACTAGCACACCTTTGGCTCGATTCAACATAATATTTTAGTTAATTCAAATAAGTGTCTTTTCTGATCTAAATAAAGAGTTTGGTTGATTTAATTAAAACTTGTAGTTTATCTAACCATAAACAATCCAGCACAATGTACATTGTAGATGGCTTACCGTGGAATTGTGTCATATGGTGTGAATTATTTAGTTGTTCATTAAACTTCTAAATATCACTAGTCTAGAAAATTCGACGACAAGCCATTTGCAATGTAAAATGTACTGGATCTTTTATTTATTAGATTCAAACAATCGTTATGTTTCTTTGTAATCGAAACCCTAATTGCGCAACCGTAGGTACACAAAGATTCAAGTAATCTTGCGTATTTTTAACATAATTACTTAATCCCAATCGATTATATTTTCAGATCACTTATTTTAACAGGGTTCACCGAAATACAAACTTTTTAATGTTTTTTTCGCGATGCTACAAGTTTTTGAACGTACACTGTCATTTTGAATTAGAGTACACGATCGTGCTAAAATATTTTGGTTGAATCAACCATATCTTTTTCATGATTCTAGAGAAACGCTCTCTTAAATTATTTTGTAGATTTGACCAAAAAATGTTGTTGAATCAACTTACTATTTTTAAAACAAACAAAACGGTTCAAACAAAAACTTTGATTCATTGAACCAAACGAATTTGGTCAACTAAACGAAAATTTTGTCCATTTAACAAAAATATTTTCAGAAATCCATCAAATGCGACCAACAAAACGACTGTGTTGAATTAAGAGAATTATTTTTCTGGGTGTAATTAGTATATGATTCACAATATTTTGGTCAAATAATTTATAATGTTCAAAATTGTTCCTTAAATTTGGAAAAATGCGGTCATTTAAGAGATTCAAATGAAAAGGGAGATCAGACTATTTTGGATTCATAGTGTAGATGTTGGTGATTCATTTTTTTTAAAGTATCGATGAGCCACTGTCCGTTGCAACCACAGATCAGAGGAAAGAATTTTTTAGGGATGAACTTTGTAAAAAAAATCGGCAATTAAATATTTAAAAAATTATACGCATTGGCATGAGTCAACTATTAATGTAGAGTTTCGATTGATTTATAACTTTATTTTAGGATATAGTTTAATTACTTCCTTGCAGTTTAGGAGATTTGTGGTTGAGATAATGATAGCTTCTAGTTATATAGTGAAATGGGAGATAGCCATAGTTCAAACTTGAAAACGGAAGAGCAATGTTGTTTTGGTACAACTTAATGTGATTGAGCCTCATTTGCAAGCTTAATGTCATTGCCCTCCAGTTTGATCTGCTTACGTCTTCAACAGAGTTCTTGAATGATATACGTTACTAAGGTACTAAGTAAGTGGTAAAGTTTATAGGCGGTAAGTAACTTGTTATGTTCAACTTCGGCTCTCAATTATTCCTGTTTCAGCTACATCATAATTACCTTGAGCATAAATTGCATATATTTTCTACAAATCTGAACTAAAAAGAAATGGTCTATAAGCTAGTTCCAAGATGTTTGGTAATTATTTTAGTGAGCATTGTTATTAATAATTCGTAGAAAATTACTAGTTAAATAAGCGTTTGATGCATTAAAATTAAATCACTTCGGAAGTTTGGTTAAAATTCACTATAAAATTAAAAAATCGAACATACAAAATCACGAAAATGTGAAAATTTTCGGAGATGACAAGATTCCGAGACAATTAAATTAAAACCCAGTTTGAAATTACATAGAGGATCTTGGAAATTTTCTAAATCTTTAAAAATCTTTGTTAATCTTGAAAAGATCCCTAAGAAATCCTATAAAACCCATCAAGTAATAGTAAGACATTTGGAATCTTAAAACACTAATTTCGATTTCAAAAGATTTTGGGATCACGGGATTTTAATAAATTCACAAGTAATTTTTTGAGTTTTTATTAAAATTGACAATCTATGTGCGCGGGACCGTTTCAACGGGCATTTTTTTGGTAAAATATGACAGCTGCCCGGTATTCACAAATTAAATTTTCATTTTTATATTACAACCGCTCAATAATATTTTGTGAAATACAGAGTCCAAAGATGGTGCTCTATTCTGGTTTCCTATATTCTATTTCTAATTCTATCTATATTTTATTCTTAAATTTAATAGAGGTAAAGTTTGGCTTTCGGGAAAAAGTTGAATTATTTTGCAAATATTATGTTGCGCTTATGTAAATTGTTGAGGTACATTTCGAATTAATGTGTACCTGAATTTTTTTTAATAATTATTTTCCAAAATTATACAAATAAAAACTTAACATTTGTCTTTCTTACACGTGTGAACCTTTAGACCAATAAATATAAGAAACAATTATGACTTCAATTATTATTTTATAATTATTTAAGTTCGGGGTCAATTTTTTTTGTCAATTTTTCAAATAACGTTAAAGGTCAATTAATTTTTGAATTTATCTATACACCTAACACATTTTCAACTAGTTTCTTAAATTTTTATTTAAATTCCAATATACGAATAAATTGGGTCAGAATTCTGTAGTCCAAGCAGCTTTCGACCCTCTCGGAAAAATACGATAGTGCCCGGAAATGCGGTCAGGTACGTGATTCGAAAAGGCAATGGCGATACGAGACTCGTATTCTGTAGGTAAAAGTCGTAAAAGTGAATATGTGGTCTAGCGTGTGCAAGGACGCCTTTGATCAACGAAATAAACGGCCTGCAGTTGTTCAAGCCATCCATGATGCAGCTTTGACGGAATGAAGCGCTGCAGAAACGGCATGACACGGCTCAGTTTTAGATGCAATTGTGCTCGAGGTGAAAAAAAGTAAAAAAACGAACAAAAAAAACTCACTTAATACAGTTGTCCTAGTCCGCCCGGTTCATCGATATCTAGTATGTAGATTCTAAACAACAGTTTGGCCGAGTTTAAGGTTAAGGGAATTTTTTATGAACTTCTAAAAATTGGAAACCCGACAATGGATGTTCCATTTTTGTATAAATTTATGAGTTCCTAGTTTATAAGACGAATTTGCTTTGTCCACATTAAGGCTTGTCTATGTTTCCGCACGCTTTCAGCGGGTGTTTTGTCTTCAAAATGAAGTTCTTTTTGTTTCACGGTAATGCTTTATAATGGATTTTTAAGTTATGATTTTTCCAGTATGGAATAAACTTATTCAATTTTTAAAATCACATGTAAAACTTACAACTTATTCATTTTTTATGACTTCAGTTTTAAAATACAAATGCAAGAATTCGTTAGTTTTAAACGCAGTTTGAAATTATTTATTTTTTAACGATTTAAGCTTAAATGCAACCATTCTAAAAGTTTCTAATTAGAAATAATATAATTTTCAACTTTTTCTTACGTAACTTTTTACTCGTTGATGTCGCTAACAGAGTTTCCCATGCGAGACAGGCAGATAACGAAGAGGAAAGGGATTCAGCAGAACACAAGAACCCATAAATCATGGAGTGTATATTAAAGATATTGAAACGCTTGTCACTTCCCGAGGATCGTCGGGGCCCCTGGAATCACCCTGGAATCACCGATGGTGAGCTGCGAGATCGTCAGGCAGATCTCACTAATTAATCAGCTGGCCAGCAAGAACATCTTCGACAAATGGTAAGCTGTGGAACATCAACTGTGCCTGCTGAGGATGCTTTTGCCAGCGTTAGCTATTTGCAGCCTCGACAGAAATACCGTGAGAGAGCATCAACTGGGATACCACAATGAAAGAGGATTTGGTGCGTCTCTATTAAGACAAAAATGGAAAAAGGATACAATTTAAGAGCGAGATTTGCTGCAAAGTATCCTAATATATAGAAAGTCGCACTAAGACATTTTATCGCTAAGGCTAAGGATATCAGGAATAATATAAACATCACAGAAGACCAAGCAGTGGAGATTAAGCAACATGTTGATTTGGCGTGGAAAAACGACGTCAATAAATATCAGTCAGAGGAAGCCGCGTCACACGGTCAAGCAGGGACAATTGATGTTCTTACTTAACCTGTTAATAATCCACACCACCACATCCTCCAGAGGTAAATGGCCTTATACAAACAGAGGTAGAAGCAAAGGTTCAGCAACCAAAAAAGCGACGGAACTGGTCATACCATATGAACAGAGATGTTATGCGCCTTTATTTTTTGGCAGAGAAATGGGGGAAAAGTGTGAGAAGAGAACATCATAGGCTCTTCTTACTTAAATATCCAGAGCTAGCTACAACAATAAGTAAGCAGAACCTGACAGATCAAAAACGTTCAATATCTGTAAAGTGGAACAGGAGCTTCCTGTTGTGAACTCTCCTTGAAAGATGTGGACGCCGAAAACTTGATTGAAGCTGAAGTCATAGGTGCTAGGGATAATTAATATCATGTATCGGATCCATTAGAACAACATTCGGACATTTATAATGATGATGTGGATAGAAAGGAAATTTGTCCATGCTTTACTTGAGTCTAGATATCTAGAACCAACACTAAGGCATTCTCTGCCTAAAATGAACATCACAAATGATCTTCGTGCACTAATAGAAAACCTCAACAGCCAGGTTTTATCTACGTATTTGAAAGTAACACTAACTGCGTTAGAGGTGCAAACTCTTGTGTACTGTACAGCTGTTGCAACCGTTAGAACATTGGGCCGTAGAACTATGTCTGCAAATGTAGTTTTTGTTCTGGCATGGAATCAAAATCCACCATGGAAGATCAGGTTGAATATGGATGTCAGCTAAGTAAAGTGCAAATCGGGTCGATTAACTTAATATAAAAAAGGAAATAGAACCAGTAAGCTGATAAATCATTTTATTTAAGTCATCCACCCTTGACACATCGAGACATTAAAACCATTAACATTGGACGAGATTTTGGACTCCCAACGGCAGAGACTTGATGTTCTTTCTGCCAGACTGCGCCAGTACAGGAAAAGTAGAGCATGAAGGCAACAAACCGGCAAGTAACTGGAAAGCTTCAGGTCCGCACATAATGCACAACTTGTAGTACAAGTGCCTGACGAGTGTGCATCATGCGTTCGCAAGGTGCTTTCAGAACATGATTAAATACCCAGATCTAATACCAGGCTTTATGCTTTAGGGTACTACGTATATGTTACCTAAAAAGCCTATCATTGCATATAAGGTATATTCTCATCGCGACGAGAATGACACCCTTACAGAAGAACAAAAAGGATTGTGTAAAAATTCGCGAGGCGGTAAAGATCTTGTCACTATAGATTCTGCTGCCATGACTGAAGCTCGTGAGCATCAATGGAACTTACACATAGTATATATTGATTGCAAGCAAGCATTTACGTATGTGCTGCATGAATATTTGCTTGAAGTCTTTAAACTTTACAAAATCTGCGCACGCATTGTTGACTTTCTAGGTCATGCGATGAGACTCTGGGGTACAAAACTCAGGTATTCTGTTCATGGGAAACCAAAGATAACCAAATTAATACTGATACGACGGGTATATTTCACGGGTATATTTCACGGGTATATTTCAAGGAGACTCATTCAGGGAACTGTGTTTTTGTCTAGCGTTGAAGCCATTGAACCCATCTTCTGTACATGGATGATCTGAAACTATACGGTAGTTCAGCCCAGAAACTGTATCAAGTGATTGATGTCACAAAGAAGTTTTCCAATGATATCCACATGGAGTTCAGACTAGATAAATGCCGAACAGGGCATTTAATCAGAAAAGAATTAGGCACCATAGAGTTATAGAACGAGTTTAAAATGACATCTAGGTAGGGCTGTAGGCGAATCATATAAATATCTGGGTATTCTTAAATCTAATGATATTCAGCATACGATAGTTAAGGCAAGCCTAACGATTGCCCTGACTACGAGACTCAGATTCATTATGAAGAGTTTTCCTAACTCGGAAAACAAAATCAGGGCAATCAACACATATGCCATCCCTGTCTTGACGTACTCCTTTGGGCTTATCAAATGGTCTCACACCGACCTTGAAAAGGTAAACAAAATCGTTCGCATAGAAATGACGAAGCGCCGAATGCACCACAAAAATTCAGCTATTGAAAGTAAGTCACAAGTTACACAGTTGCGAGAATATTTTAACATCAAACGAAATGTTGCGCTTTACAGCACCATCTGTAAAGCGGATCTTGACTACAAGCCCTTGAATTTGTCCTCAGATGTGGCCTTGAATATTAGGGCAGAAACCATAGAGGATTTAAAGTTTAAAGGAGGCAGAAGGCTGTCCAAGGCGAGCACCCCAAAAGGTTAAATCAACATGAAGTGGATAGTGACGCCTCCAATATTTGTCTAAGAAAGGGTGTTTTGTATTCAGAGATGGAAGGATTCGTCATTGCGATACAGGAGAAGGTTGTCAGCACTAGGAATTATAGCAAACATGTGTTACATCAAGACGTAGTTGACTGGTGCCGATTATGTGGAGATACTAACGAATGGATAGAGCACATTATTGATGGCTGTTGCATAATGGCTCTGAGAAAATATACGCACAGACTAAATTTGGTAGCGGGCATTATACATCAACAGCTTGCTACCTAGGACTCTTAAAATAATGGGCGCCTTTCTATAGATATATTTCGATGACAATTTTAGAAAGCGAAGATTACATCTTATATTGGGATGTTACTATGAAAATGGATCAGTACCTCTGGGCCAATCGGCCTTACATCGTGATGCACATCTTTGACTGGTCACTGAAATAATATTGGTCAAACCTCTTCCCCTTGCTAAAATTTTTTGGGTTCGGGAAGACACTTCATTAGCCGGCCATAGCAATAATGTTGGTAAAACCCTTCCCCTTTTAAAGGTCTGGTGGGGACCGAAAGTCACCCCTTTAACCAGTTACAGAAATAATGTTGCTGAAGCCCCTTTCCAGGGTCTCGTTAATTTTATGTACAATAACAATAACTATGTGGTACTTTTTCAAAATTTTATAAAGAATGTAATGAAAATATGATAATGTACAATAACGTTATGTAATAACACAGGCACACGAAAAAAAGTCTTTTGCCCACCAGACGAGATAAACATTTCTATAACTTTTTTGGGGCCGCTGAATCTGAATCCGGGGTTGGTTTGAAGGTCCCATTTCGTTCCTAACCTCAAAAAAATGATGAAAGTTAGAACATTCATGGAAAACCCCAGAAAGCAAAGCGTTTATACGTTTTCAGGGTCGCTGAGTCGAAATTTAAAGGTCATTTGACTTGGCACTTCTTTTGTACATTTGAAAAATTCTAAAAAGAACAAAAATTAATGATATCGTACATTTTTCAAGAAAAATTGAAGATTGGGTAAATCTTTTCAAATAATAATTTCTTACCTTTAACTCTTCATGTGTAAATTACGGTCTTTAAAGAAACAGTCGAAATTTCAAATTGAAATTTTCCTTCAATATTTTTAGTATTATAGATTATTTATATATATTATATATATTATATATATGTATTAATATTTAGTAGTTTGTTAACAACGATTTAAAACTTTTGAATTGAGCAACTACTGAGGCATGAAGCACATATTTCGAGAAGTATCCCTGAATTTTTTCAAATTTTTTTAAAGCCTTTAAAACCTTGAAAATCCGCCAGTTCCCTAAAAGACACAGTGCACCCAGGGTTAATAATTTTTTATTTTGAAAAAATAAATGCAATGTCTTTATTTGCATAATACGACATTATCAGTTAGACTGCCATTATCAGACTGTTATTTAAAAGTTTAGATAGTAGAAAGTTTAGTTTAGATAGATGAAAAATTAATCGCTAGACTATTCTAATGTTCATTTTCGTTATAATATTGACTTAAATTTATTTTCGTTAGACAATCTATTATATTGTCGATGTTATTTCTTTAATGCTGAAATATCTGAATTTCTATTAAAATGTTTTTTGAAAAATATTTCTTCCTCGAGATACTTTTATACGTTCAGGTGATTTTATTCTAAATCGATCTGCTTCGCGTATTTTTAATGTTTCCAATTATTGCTATTGAGAAGCTTTAAAATTGACCCATTTGTAACAGTTCCGAATAATTATGAACCAATGCAATTTTACCGTATTTAGCATACAAAATAATTAAAAAAGGCATCCTACGTTTCTAGATGAGTAAATTTCTATGTTAATTATAATTTCCTTTTTTTAATCAACGGCACTGTTGAGATGTAAAATCTCCCTATTTAATTTTAAAATATAAATTTAAAAAAACCATAGTAGTTATGTACTGCTCGTTATATTTTTCAAAAACCTCTGTATAAGAGTTTAAAAATATTGAAAATCCCAAAGTTAATTAATTTCTAATATTCAAACTCAAATTTGTATAAGAATTAGTATGAAAGGATCAAAACTTTTATGTATTCTATCTGATTTATGATGAAAGATTTATTATTCACTATCTATTCTTAAATCCCTAATATTATTAATAAATTGATTAAGAATAAGCCTTAAGACACCAAATTAAATTTATAATTGCATAATTAGACGGGAAAGTATAGAGTGAAATCAAGAAGGAGCGTTTTCTAATAGGTATACAAGAAAAAGCCTTAATTGGAGGAGGAATAGAGCGGGAGACAAACCATATTGAAATCACGAAGAGCTTCTTCAGCACTCCGTTAATCCGTGGCTGAAAACAAGGGCGGAGAAGAAGCGGGGTAAGATATAAAAAGAGAAGAAGTTGGTAGACGTCGGCGATGTAGCCGCTCGTGAAAGCTTCGCTGTGTTTATCTTCCACAGTCGGAAGAATAAATGGGGCCGGAGAAATAAAATGAATATGCATTCCAACAGACCTGGAATACCATGGGCGCGAAATGGTCGGGAATGGAGGAGAAATTAAGTAGTTGGGGCGGATCGTGCTACGGAATCTAAAAGTGAAGAAAAAGATACAGATGGTTGAACGAAACTGCCTGAAAGGTAGAGAGGCGTGGAGAATAAGTACTAAATGTAGGAAAAAGTATTTGTAAGCAAAGAAAATTCTGTCTAATTCTTCATACGAAAACGAGTCCTCTATGTTGGAGATGTCAGAAGAAAATCCAAAGATTTAACAAAATTTTAATTGAAGAAATTTCATTTTTTAGACTATGTTGCTAGCTTTTGTATTAGATCGATTCTCTTAGAAAAAGGCTCAACTAGATGTTAATGGCATGTCGATATAGATTGAAAAATACAAAAATTCTATGCTGAAGTGTAGTTTTTTTCTAAATAATAGATATCAATTTAAAAAAATGAAGAGATATCGATTTTGAGACCACTATGCGGAAATATTTCCTTGCAGATCAATTGTCTTCGAAGAAGGCTCAAACTAAATGTCTTTTGTAAGTAGATGCGTAAGAAAATAAAATTTTTCGAGTCATAATGATGCTTTAAAATTATCAAACATTAAAAAATAATAGAAATGACGAAATTTGTTTTTTAGAGGACTATATTGGAAGCTTTCTATTAGATCGATTGCCTTCGAAGATGAAGACAATTGAAGGTCGTAGTATGTCGATATAGATTAAAAAATATAATTTGCTATGATAAAGTGTAGTTTTTTACATCAGTCATTAAATATGACATCAGTCATATCAAAAACTTGAAGTTAGGAATTTTCGTTTTTCATTGCAGTATTCTGGATTCGTTACTTTTCGAGTAATTATTGTCTTTGCATTTAAAATGCCGATTTAGAGAAAAAATTAAATTTTTCATGTTACAGTGATGTTTCTTTTGTATATAAAAGATGAAAATATTAAGAAATGAGAAAATTTTGTTTTTTAGACCACTATTCTGGAATATTTGATGATGATGGCTCAAATTGAAGCGTTTGGCTTTTTTATGTACTTTAAAAAATAAAATTTATCATGCTATCAAATAAACTGCGTCTAGTCCTCCCCTAAAATTAGAATAGTTGGAAAAGGAAATGTTCCGGACAACTAGCCAAGCATATGAAAAATATTAGACTAGATATCCCGAGGGACGACAAGGAACTTCGTATGAAATAAGAAATATAAGGAAATTTCGTTTATTATACTACTATGCTGGAATATTCTTTTAGTACGATGTTTCAAATAGAAGCATTTTGCATGCCAGTGTAAACTAAAAATTTTTTATTTTGATATGCAATATTGAGGCTTTTTTTTAGGTAATTAAAGATTGGAAGAAATCAAAAATCTTTCTCCCCTTGAACTTTACGCTCATCTGATTGATTTGGAGAATCGAATCTATTCAAAAATGTTAATGTCAAAATTTGACAGTTGAGGAAACAAATAGCAAAAAACACTGAGAGGTTATTACGTGTTAAATGTACATGCTGAACTTAGAATCTGTATGGTTTATTACAAGCTTTATTCAAAAAAAGATGTAAGTATTTTTACATAAAACAATGTGTTTGAATTTGTATTTGATCTAGAATATATAGAGATTTGTAAATTGAAACTAATTTATTGAATAGGTTACATGAAATGTCAACATTTTATGAAAAGTCGGTAGGGGAATCAAAGCGAGTAGTAAAACCTTATATCACATAGTTTTTACTTTTTCTAAAAAAGTGTTAAAAACACTGAAATTTCGTTATAAAGACTATTATGCAGGAAGCTTTTATTTCAGTCTTATTTCCTGGATATTATTCCTATCAACACCCATATCAAAATACCTCAGATGCATCTGCCCTTTCCCTTTAATAATTATTTTTAGGTTTATAATTTTGACATCAATTTTTTTTCTATAAAGCATGAGTTTTCATAAGGAAAGAATATTTATATGAGTTAACTATTATGAAGATAAAAATATTCTATAGTTTAGAGCAGAAACTTGACTTTTTTAATCGATATTCAACAGATTGCGGCTTTCCATTTTGCCTCGAAAACTGTTCAGAATTTTGAAGATGGCCTTTTAATTTCAGCTGATGTTACATGGAAATATTCCACAAAAAACTGTGGGGTTCAATTTTTGCAGATTATTTGATTAGTAACCTAGTTTTAACTTCAGTTCTATTTGCTCTAGTTGCTATCTTGAGCACTCTAAAAATAGAAAAACAATCTAATTGTTTTTAATATTCGTATAGTAATGATGGTTTTATTTCGTTGCAGTATATTTTGACGCGATTTATTTGTCAAAAATGAACATTTATTTATCATTTTTATACACACGCATTTTCGCGTGCATGTGGAAATTAGTATCTATTCATATTTCGTTATATCGACGTGTCGAAAAATCGGAAAAATTGAAGAGGCTTTTAGTAGCAAACACTGCGCAATTGTTGTCACGCCATAAATTGAAATCGGTCAAGATAGGTAGAAAATTTGAGGAATTGAGGAAAGTAGTGTATAGAGTTTCCGTTCGATTGGATGGGTGAACAGCGGATGGAACCATTTCAAAAATATGGAAGCAGTAATATGGCGTTGCACTCAGGCAAATGATCGAAGCGTTTGTTCGTACGTGCTTTTCTCTCCAGTCATCCTGGTCGCACCGCGGATTTTCTGGCTTTTAGCTATTTTACCGAATGGACGTTATGTCATTCTTTTGCGACAATCGTAAAACAGTGGACTGCGCTGAGAGAAACGACAGCGATGCATTTTACAGTGCCAGAAGCACTGTAAAATGTATAAAATTGTAAAACCATGACTTTAGTACAGCCAATAAAGTTTTGAATCAAACTACTGAAAATTTTATTACTCGTTGCTTTTAGAGAAAAAGCGGCGAATATGGCGCAGCGGCTAAAGCGGCCCGACCTCTTTTACAAAAACCTGCGTACTATAAGCGAGTGAGGTTAATATCAGGTATATGTATTCATGAATGCAATGACGAACGGTGAACAAGTTTTTTTATTCAGGCCAACTCTTTAACTGTTTAAATCTGATGGATATAATTTAATGAGGATAACTGAATAGAAAAATATCACCGCAATTAAAATAGATATAATGACTTGATAAGTGTCATTTTCAGGTTATGTAGCAAAGTTGTCAACATAAAAGCATATTCGTATGCAAAACACTTTTTGTACCAAGTTATCGGTCGATAAACCTAAATCGATCCCAAACTTACCAGCTCTTCTTTGCAAGCGTTTGGCTTGCAATGATATATTTATTAAGCGCTTCGCGCTCCATAATGTATTTCCCTTACGCTCCGAACTTGGTCTTCGTACACAGATTTTTTAAAACTAAAGGTCAAACCATCAACAGAAGTAATTTGCTTATAGCGAATTCTTTTTCGTTAAAGCTCCTTCGGCTTTAACGAACACATTCTCATCACGTATCTCGTGCTTTGCACTCGAGTTCGACCCTCAAATTGTATATCACTTTCCCAAATGTATATTATAACAATTAAGAACATGCATTTATATTAAAATAGACTTAGCGTCATTGACTCGTTTAAAAAATGCGCATTCTTTAAAAAGAATGTTGCTATTAAAAATATTATTGCAACTTTTTCCGGTTTTCAAAAACTGAATTTGCCCATTACCAATTTTATTTTTGCGGTTTAAACGTTGCAGATACGGTCTACATATCAGCCTTACCTCTTTCTAACTTCTAAATCATATCCCTAGCCTCAGTCACCTACAGGAGGGGGGGGGGGGTCATTAATTCAATCCGAGAGTTATAGCAGGTTAGTGTTTTCTGTTGAGAAGGTTTCTAAAATTTTTTAAAGTACATTTTTTGAAACCACACACAGGAGACTTTCAACAATGTTTTTCACGATGATTTATATCAAATTTGTAGATCTTTTTTAAAAGGCACAATTTTTATCTTTACACCTTTTCACCTATTTTAAACAGTTTAACCGTAAAATTTAAATTATTATTTTCCATTTTTTTTTCTTCGGTCAAAATTTAAATTTTCGAATTTTAAGAAAATTCAAAAAATCGTTAGGAAAGTCTTTTAGGGTATTCATAAAGAACATTTTTCTTCTCTTGATTTTTTTCATATCATAAAAAGTCATAAGGAGGAATTGTTTGTCTTTTTGAGTACTATAAATAATTCTACAGAGAATTTTTGAATCTTGAAAAAAATAGTCCAAAAAATTTTCAAAATGCGCTCACTGTTTGAATTTGTATCCAAAATGGCTGGCTAATGAACTTGAACTTTATTGTAGGACACTAAAAGAGTATTCCAAATTCCAATCCAATCTCTCAATTCTTTTAAAAGTTATCGAGCTAACAAACTAAAAAAATCTACAGACACACAGTCAGACACACAGAACACACACAGTTTACAGACACATTCGTAAAAATCTGTTTTTCGCATTCAGGTGGTCTCAAAATGTGGACATTTCACGGGATGGGGGGTCAAATTGTACACTAATCTAATACCTTCTCTAGATTAAAATGAACATAAAAAAATTAATTAGTTGGAACATACACACACACAAGATAAAAAATAAATTGAATAAGCAAAGTTTTGCTGAGAATGTGCCCATTCACCGGGCAGATTGTTTTTACTGTCAATGTAATTTTTTAAGAATAAAAAAAACTGCACATCCTATCAAAATGTCACCAATAACAAATTTCTAGATCTTTTTTGAGTGCACAATTTTGGTCAAATCATCATTTGTTCCATCTTGCATAGTTTGAACGCAAAATGGAATCCTTATTTTTTAGTGTTTTTTGTGCAAAAAATTTAAATTTTCGATTTTATACAAAATTTAAAAGGTCCTTATGATAATCTTGTAAAGTGTGTCGAAAGAAATATTTTTTGGCGTTGTTTGGCTGATAATGTTCATTTGCGTTTCTTTTTTTTTTATTTTAAAACTGCTATATCTCTGAAAATTTTAATTTCATCAGAAAAAGTCATAAGACAAATTGTTTGTGTTTTTGATTACTATAAACAGTTTTACAGGAAATTTTAGAATCTTGAAGAAAGTGGTCTCAAAAATTTTCAAAACGTGCTCCCTTTTTTAATTTTTATCCAAAATGACTGGCTAACGAACTTGAACTTTATTGTAGGACACTAAAAGAGTATGCCAAAAGCCAATCCAATCTGTCAATTCTTTTAAAAGTTATCGTGTTAACAAACTAAAAAATATACAGACGCAGTCAGTCACACAGACACGCAGACAGACATACACATTCGTAAAAATCTGTTTTTCGGACTCACATATTTTTTTGTTATCGCTTAATGTATGATATATACTCCTCATTCACCGCATCTACCCTATTTTATTGTTTTATTTTTGGTTTTCATTTTTTTGTTTGTTCTGTTTCATTCACAAATCGTCAGACACAGAATATATATAAAAAGTAATTGATATCTTTTTACTTTAACTTTTTGACGATTTTAAGGAATTTTTCTGCAACGTGGAAAATATCGAAAAATGTTCTGCAAAATAAGTGTGGTACAACGCAAGTCACCGCCTTCCCAAATATTGATATTCGTTATATTCAATTCAAAATTCTTTGTGTTAGATTAAAATATAGACAGAAGTATAGTTTTTAAATAAAATAATAAGCTAAAACGTTTTAAATTGAGTAATTTTACTTTTGACGACTACTGATATTGTAAAATTATTAGATAATTTTAAGTTCCACAAAAAGGAAGCTTTTCCAATTAGCATCAAAATGAAAATGTATTTGCTTTGTAATGTCAAATTACAAACTGCTTTCTAAAGATGAGACCGGCTCCCAGTAGAAACGTGGTAAATCACACCTAAGGCCGGGTGTATATAAATTTA
>JAAAKG020152151.1:0-31177 GCA_010014905.2 Druon quercuslanigerum
CCTCCCTACCGAGTGAGTCACGCCTACCCCGAAAGGGAAACGGCTCAATGGTGTAATAATAATAATAATAATAATAAAGCATTGAAACTCGAACAATTCAAATCGTTGGGTCTTACAAAGTGAATAAATGTTAATAAAAATAATTCACATTCACAGCGTACAAATTGCATACGTTCATATTTAATTTTTCCAAAATTAAACAACTTATAACATTTGCGACAACCTAAATTTAAAGTGTGATAAATAGAATAATTTTAATGCAAACAATTGTCCATGAGAATAATTTCAAATTAAGTTTGTTTGCAATTAAACAGTTTCACATTAAAGTTGGTTAAGATAAATTACTTATTTTAACAATTGAAGTATTGGTAATTGAAGAACTTTATAATTGAAAGCCAAAAAACAAAATCCTTTTATATTTGAGGACATAAAAATAGACATTTTCTAAATCAAAAAATTAAAATCAGACAATTTAACATTAAAGTATTTTTTTAAACTGAAAAACATCTGATTCTTTTTTTCTTCGAAATTTAGACGATAATAACTTATGAAGAAAAAGAAGCACTCGAAAGATCTCCAGACGAAGATTCAGACATTTTTCTCGCCACATGTGAAGGAATTCGCACAGCGATGGCAAAAATTGCTGAATTGAAGACCAGTGAATGTTCAACTGTAAGTAAAAGTGTTTTAAGAATATGTTTTTCTTTAAACTATTTAAACTTAAAATAAAATTACCTTCAGCGAACACTAAATATATATTTTTTTAATCTTTACAAAAGTCAGGTGTTATTTTTTCACTAAAAGGAATAATTGGTGGTATTCCATATTATCAAAAAATAAATCAAACTTGAAAAAATACCTGTTTGAAGAGTTTTTAAAACTAAAACTTTATTGCATTATTTGAAACGCACCTCATTTTCAGTAGGCATGTTTTTTAAATTGATCTGCAATTATACGATTCTAATCTTTCTGAAATTATGATTCATGTATTAAAAAACGTCCCTTTCTAATCCTGCAACTTTAAATGTTTTCAAGATGTAACTAAATAATTTGAAATGTTTCAATCTAAAATTATCAAAAACTATAAATTCAAAATGCTGGAATATTTAACTAGCTTTAAATTCCAAATTATTCAGTTTACTGAATAAAATAAATTTAACATGTCTCAACTATGATAGTCTACAATAGGCTTAATAATTAAGGCTTCATATATTTTTGTTATTGCGATTATCCCTATGAAAAACATCGTGACAAAAATACAGCTTTCTCTTTGCAATTTCTGACGTATACATTTTTTTTATGATCGTATACGGTAAAATATTCATCATTTCCGTCTGTAAATTTCGAGTCTGTAAGTTTTTCATGTTTATACCTATAAATATACAATTTTAAAGGTTATAAATTACCATTGTGAAAAATAAGTAAAATATTTTAAAAGAAATTTGACTTTAAACTAAAACATTTGTATACTTCAAACTAAACACACCTAAAATCATTGAATTTAAAATTACTCGAATTAAAGTTATACATATTTCGAAAAGAAAACTAAAAGCAGATATCGACTTTCAAAAGAAACGAATAAAAGTAAGAAACTGGCTCGTTAGCTTGCAATAAGCATTGAAAATGGTATATTTTTTTATGTTTAATGTTTAAATTGAAACAATGGGAAAAATGCAGTTAAAAAGCCTTCCAAATTTGTCGCGAATTTTTTAAAATTATTTTCTAAGAGATAATTCCTAGTTAATTCACATTTGTTTTGCAGTAAACAAAATCCACTAGAGAAACAAAATCGCCAAGATCCAAGAATCAAAATTGGAAATTCAGTGGCTTTAAAAAAATTTTTATTTTATATTTATCGAGGTTATCTATATAACTTATGATTTCCACATTTTTCTAAGCACGTGTGAACTTTTTGAGCATAGAAATATATTAGAAAAATAAAATTAATAACATCCAGGAGTCGAAATTGAAATTACAGAAAATTTGAAAAATTTAGAAGTTAGTATGTAATAGAGTTATTGTCGATTTTTTCCTAGTGTATTTATGTGTTAAAAAAATCTACAAATGCTTGAAAAAATTATAAAACTAAAAGTGAAGAAACAAATTTTATTGAACACCAAATTCCAAATGTAGAAAATTGTTTGTACTTCTAATTTCGACTCCTGAATCTTTTCGATTTTTTCTAGTGTATTTCTGTGCTAAAGAAACCCACACATGTTCAGAAAAATACATGTAACACTAGTTATAAAGATAATTTAATTCAATACCAGAACCAACATTGACAAAATTCTCAAATGAAAATTTAAAAACTGCAAACAAGAAATTTTTTAACAAATTTTTTACGTGGGTAACCAAGCTGCATATCTATCAATTCTACATTGTTTGTACTTCTTTAAGATCCCATTACTCTACTTTTTCGCTTTTTAGCTATTTCGAATACCAGAATTTGTTATTTTCTACCCACCCAAACATAATTTTCCAATTTACAACGAAAATTGTGAACATTCAAACAATATGTCTGCAACAAAATTAGAAGAAAACTTCTCATTATAAGAAGCAAGAATTCTCTTTCTCCGATCGATCCATATAAATGAAGATGACCAACAGATAAAATCGAAACGTCGCGAGGTGTTGGATGAATTTTATATTTTGATTAAATTATTGACTCGGATTTCCTTGTCTTTTTATTTCTTAAACTTGATCGTAAGACCGAAGAAAAAAATTGTGTGAACTATTTGTTCATATTATGTTTAACAATATGTCTGCATTCAGAAAAGACATATTGAGTTATGTATTAAATTTATAATCTTACCTATTTCATATGCTTTCGTTTTACGCTGAACAAATTATGTGGAAATTTACTTTCGAAATAAACCCAACGCATAAAGATTACTAAAGTTGTATTTTAATTAATTTTTGACTAGTTATTAGAGTTCATTTGTGGTTTAAATTTTACTTTTAACTGATTTCTTTCCCTGATATTTACCTATTCCACTGTTTTGGTGAACTCTATTACTGCGTTACTCTTAAAAGTATTACTCCGTACAGATTTTTGATGAGTGAATACCGCCTCGATATTAATAGGTGTATTCTTTTATTTGATTTGCCTTTTCTCTAATTTTATGTTTGAACTTAATATTAATGAAATTGTTTAGGCGAAGGAGGAAATCAGCGAATTACAAATAACGACATCGTTGGCTTTCATCGAGTTGAAAAAACTTAACAGAATGGAGAAATTCAGGACAAAATTTGCCCGAGATTCTCTCATAACTGCAAAAAGTGGGGTCGACAGTCGCCATCTTCATTTACAGAATTTATTATATGAAGTCATGCATCTCAAAAAGGAAGTCATGAAGTGTCTTCAGTTCAAGTAAGAATAATCGAAGTATTCAAGTTACTTGTTATTTATTAATTTAAGTCATTTATCATCATCTGATTAATTTATTATTCAGATCGAAGGACGAGATGATAGAATTAGTCTCAGAGGAAGAATTTTACAAGGAAGCTCCAGAATCAGTTTCAAGATCCGTAAGTAAAAAAGAAATGAAACAATTCGTTTTATTGTAAATTCAAGCTTCGGAAAAAATCAACATTTTGTGAATCCTTTCAAATAAATTTGGAAGGTACTGAAGTTGAGAATATTCAACCTTAGGACCGATCTGTTTTCTACTGAATAAAAAATGTATAAATTACACAACTGCCTTTAATTGATCAGGAAGTGACAAAAAAGGATCCCCACCAACTGAGACTGGCTCGACTCGAGTGGGAACTCACTCAAAGAAAACAACTAGCTTCTCTCTGTCACGAACTCTTTGATAGCAAAAAGGTCGTCGCTTCGAGTATTGAACAAAAACAAACCCGACTGGACAATCTTGCTCCGCAACTTCGCACCATTTTGGAAGTAAGCCCTTAAAAAGAAAAATTTAAAATAATAATAATAATACGCTTAAAAAATTATTATTTAAATTATATACAATAATCAACTTCTTTTAAATTTCAGGCCAGCAAACCTTTACAGGAAAGCCTCGGTCTTCCTTTAGACAAAATAAGACAGGACCACAAAAAAGCGGCATTATTGTCTTCACCTCTTTATGTTCTCTATGCAAAATCTTCTGCATACAGAGACGCCTATGGTAAAAATGATAAATCTGTTCAAATATTTAAGTTACTAGAAACACGTAAACACGCGCTACACGCGCGGTTATTTTTTTAAACTCAATTTTTAAATTAAAATATAAAATTTATATTAAAACAAATTTTTTGTATTTTATAGCATCTATTATCTTAAATAATAGAAAAGATATGCAAGGGCAACATTTTTGAGAATTGATGAAAATTAATGTCTTAACTTCAGAAATAATATATATTTTTTGAAATAAATAGACCATCGAACCGTTGTATTTTTATTACAAAATACCAATTTTAGACGAAAAAAAATAAAATGACGGAATATAACATTGTTTTAGATATTATTATATTTTTTCAAAAAATCAACTTTTACATTTTTTATGCATTGAAATATTTATTTAATCAATTTTCATGTAAAACTATGTCAATATTACATTTTTAACAGTTGTATTCAATGCGAAATTTACAGCTGAATTTACAGAAGTTAAAAATTAAGTTTTAATTTTTCTACCATTGAAAATTCAATTTTTTATTTCGAAAAACACAAAAATAATCCAAAATTGTTTTAAAAATTCTAAATCTTTTTCAACTTATAATGATTTTTGTTCAGAAATACCAATTTTCGATAAAAATGTCAGTATAATTTAAAATGGTTAAAAATGTTCTTTCAAATATAATAATTTTCAAATAAAAATACCGATTTCCTTTTTGGTTTCAGATTTAATTATTAGGTTGAAAATCCCATTAAAATTAAAGAATTTGCTTGAAAATTCCTGTATTTTGTTAAAAAATATTCATTTTTAATAGAAAAATTATTTCTTTTTTCTTGAAATTTTATTTCTTTGGTTGAAAATTAGTTGTTTTAATTGAAAATGTAACAATTCTACTTTTCGTCATAAAAATTGTTTATTTTAATCTTTTTAGTTGAAAGTTAAGTTTATTTTTGATTTATTTTTGGTTGAAGATGCATTTTTGCTGGAAAATTAATCTTTTTCAATTGATGATTTACTTATTTTGTTGAAAACTCTTATTTTTACTCGAAAATTCAATAATTTTGGTAGAATATTAATATTTTTGGGATTGTAAATTTAACTATTTTGTTCAAAAATTCGTCTTTATGACTTAAAATATCAACATTTGGGTAAACTTTTTCTTCTTTTTTTTAATTAAATAATCTTTATTGGTTGAAAATTCAACTCTTTTGTTGAAAATTCGTTTTTTTCTGGTTTAATTTGACAGTTTTTCGTTGAAAGAAAATTATCATTTGGTGAAAACGTAATTTATGACACTTTTTATCGAAGATTAATTATTTATCAGGGATTTATCAGTTTCATTGATAATTTAACTGTTTGATTGACAATTTGCTTTTCCTATTTTTCAGACAAAGATAGATCCTGAAATAAAAAGCAATTTTGTCAATCGGTGACTTCATTGTAAATGTTACTGTTTTATTTTAGATTCATCATTAGTTGTGACAATAGAAGGAGACGAGGATGAAGCTAAGCGAACAAACAGTCAAGACAGGCTTCAAGAATCTGATTCTGATGCGGAAACTACTTCGGAAAATGTAGTCGAGGAAGCACCGGTTCATAAAAAACGACACCACCGAATGTCAAAAGAAGCAAGACAAGAAGAAAAGAAATTGAAGCTTCTTCAACGACATCCTCTCAGTGTTAAGATTGTTCTCATATTCAAAAGTATGCATACATTTCACTGATCAATGGCTTGATTGTTAATGATATTTTTAGATTTGTAACCGGCTCATCTTTTTTTGTAGATGAAACAAAACTGACGCTACGATTCTTCTACTTAACTGTTCTGAAGGTCGTATCTGTTGAATCGAATCTCGAAAGCGTTGACCAAGGAGGTGTCACTGCAGGGTGAATAAATTACTATATTCTTTTTATAATAGCTGCGAAGATGTGTATTTTTGATGTAATCAGTATCTTCCCATAATAGACTCGATTTTTCTGTTTAAAGTCTCCCTTATATTCCCATTTTTTGCCTTTTTGAGAGAATTCACTTTTATTATCTTTTTCCACTTCGATGATGACTGGATTAGCAAAATCCAGTACGTTCCTATACTTTAAATAAAACAATTTTAAATTATTCATATTAGAAATTGAGGCCTGCAATATTCAACAATTAAAATTTTTGTTGTGCAATAATTTCAGAATCAAGAAATGCTGAAAAATGAAATTTTGGTAATAATAAATACTTCTAAAAGTGACTTTTTCAAATCTGGAAGTGTTCAAGATGTGAACATTTCAGTCTAAAACATAATTGAATAAATCCAAATTCGAAGCAAAAATGGGAGAATTTCCAAATTGGAAGAATGTGAAATTAAATTCCTTTACAATCAAAGTGACACAAATAATTTTTTTATTTGAAGTGAAATATGTATATATGTTTCATACATAAAATAAATATATAAAAATGTATTATAATATAAAATCAAACGTTTTTTCAAATGTTATTTTTTATTTAACATTTAAACATTTCAACTGCAATCTTTTTTCAGGTGATGAATTGAAAATGTAGAGCCCTCAAAATAAGCAATATGCCAGTTTTAATCGTAGAAATTGAAACTTATTCAAATCGGACTCCCTTAAAATCACATATCTAATTATTTCGTGCGATATCAGGTGTCATTTAAAGCAATTGGGAAGGTTTTATAACCAAGGGGCCGTGCAAAAATTACGTAGTCTTTTTTTTGGGGGGGGGGGGGGGGCGATTTTTCTATACTTTCTTGCATTGGGGGGGGGGGGACGTAGTTACAATCATTTCTTACGTAAAATATTTTCACATCTGTGAATCACAATAAAACAAAAGTCACGATTTGGTAGAAAATTCAAATATTTATTAGAAAGATGAACTATTTTGTTAGAGATTCATTTTTTTAGTTGAAAATTCATAATTTTAGTTCAAACTTAAATTCTTTAGGAGTAAATTGAACTATTTTATTCAAAAAATGTTTTTTTTCTTTTGTTGAAAATTTATCTGTTCCATTTTAAGTAGAATGTTAATCTTTTTTAGTTGAAAGTTCAAATTTTTTGTTACAAATTCATTTTTGTTGTTGTAGAACGGTCATCCTCTTTGGTTCAAAATTTAACTATTTGGTTGAAAATTTCAGTACTTTATTAAAAATTCATCTTCTGTATTTGATTTAAAATTCTTTATTTCTTGCAGAAAATCAATGGTTTTTACTTAAAACTAAAACTGTTTGGTTGAAAATGAAAGTGTTTTTAATTTAAAATAAAAATGTTTTTTAGTTGAAAAATTAACTATTACTTTTATTCATTGCGAAATTCATCTTTTTCTGTTGAAAATTCAACTAATTTCATAAATAAATCGTTTTTTTGGGTTAAAAATTAAAGTTTTAAACTGAAAATTTAACAGATTGGTTGCAAATTATTTTTTTTTATTTATATTTTTGGGTTTTGTAGAAATTTTGTTGTTTTTAAAAATTTAAGTAAATTGTTGACAATTTGTCTTTTTTTGGTAGAAAATTAATCTTCTTGGTTGAAAATTCATCTTTTTGGTTTAAAATTTAACTACTTAGTGGAAATTTTAACCGTTTTGTAAAAAGCTTGTCTTTTTAGCATGAAAATTCAACATTTTTGTTAAAATTCTTTTTCTTTGTTTACTGAAAAATCCTTTTTGGTTGAAAAAGCGTTTTTTTTTCATTTGAAGGTTGATCTCTTTTGGTAGACATTTAATCTTTTTTGGTTAAAATTACAACTGTTTGGTTGAAAATAAATCTGTTTTGGTTAAGGATTCAACTATTTAATTGAAAATTCATCTTTTTTGGTTTAATACAATTATCTTTGATTTAAAATGAAAGTCTTTCGTTGGTGAAAATATCAACTATTACATTTTTTGTTGAGAATTCATGTTTTTTGTTTAAAAGTTCAAACTTGGTTGAATGTTAAACCACTTTGTTAATTCATAACAAGTAGTGGGATTTTACTACCCCCATAAGTCACCTTACGTAATTTTTGGATAACCCCTGCATATATTTACAACAAAAATTTTTTAATTACATTTTTTGGCAAATTTAAAATTGTTCCAAAATACTTTTTGTATAACTTTTATAACAAAAATAGAAAAAAAAATGAATTATTTCCCTACATCTTTCTTAGTTTTCTGAAGAAAATGAAAAAATGTACCCTATTTCCCCATTTTTGAAAGCATCAATTATTGTTTCACAGTCTGTGGATTAATTAAATTGGTCTACAATAATATCCTAATTATTTCTAAACCCAGGGACATGTTGATATCCGAATCTATTCTCCGAGAACTCTACCCCAAAGACACAGGACTCGAATCACCAAATCCGGCTAATCATTATCAACTGGCGAGACACAAGCTTGGATCTTTTCCTTCTCTAGGACTCGGGATTCCCTACAAATGGGCTCAGCGAATGGCAGGGATTTATTTCGACGCGCCCGACGTACAAGAACAGAGAACAAATGTTCGTAATTTTTGTTAGTTATTTTTTAATTCCTGGTCATCCTTTTGTTAAATTCTACCGTTCTAATTTACTTGAAATCTTTTCATAGGTCACGAGTCAGGAACTTGCCCATGACAACATAGAAAATGTTCTCAAGGAAATAAAGAGGCGCGTGAAGGCTAGGCTCGAATTATGTACTGAGATTCGTCAACTAGAGTCTGGAAACTTGCCTATTTTCACCGGTTCTGTGGATCCCATTCCGCAGAAAATCTCTACAAATTTGTGCAAGTTTGTAACCCTCTCCTGGAAAAACTACTGCAATAGTCCGGATACGCCTCCATTTTGTCGTGAGGGTTTGGTCAACTCGATTGACGTTTTTTACGAAGCTCTTCTACGAAGAGGAAGCAGTTAGTTTACATTATTTTCTCATATATCATAATTAAGCTTAGGACTGAAAAATCAAGTATTTTTCGTAGGCATTTAGAAGTTCTGGGCAGTCTGGCAATTCAGCTGACTGCCGGTGTTCAGAAAAATACTCAACTATTCTTCTAAACGCCTGGCTACCTAACATTTAATTTTTATTTTCCTCTAATTAATGAAATATGCTTTCACAAAGTATTAAAAATAATAATTTTATGTCATATAATTGAAAAGTCTAATTTTTAAACGGAAAACAAATTTCTACAAAACAGTTCAATTTTCAACTCAAAAATATGAAATTTCAACAAATAAGTTAACTTGCGATCAGTCAGTTGATTATTTAACAAAAGAGTTAAATTTACAGTTTAAACAGAACATTCTAACCAACAAAAATTCAACTGAAATTATGAATCTACAAACAAATTGTTGAGTTTTCTAGAGAAAAAGAAGAATTTTCTACAAGTCGGTTGAATTTTCAACCTGAGAATATGAATTTTCAACAAGAAAAATCATTTTGAACCAAGCAGTTGAATATTCAACACAATAATTAAATTTTTAGTTAAAAAAAATTCTTATAAAAACGAAAATTAATTTTTAAAAAAGGAGATGAATTTTTTATCAAAAAGACGGATTTTCAACAAAATGGTTTGAACAGGTGCCGTTAAAAAAATATGCAACGCCTTTAGGGGGGGGGGGTCAACGCAAGCGTTACGCCAATGTTAAAGTTACATACACTTACTATAGAAAAAGTTTTTTTACAAAACAGTTTAATTTTGTACTAAATAGTTGAATTTTCGAGCGAAAAGGGAATTTTCTACAAACTAGTGGAATTTTCAACCCCAGAATATGAATTTCAACAAAACAATTAAATTTTCAGATCAAAAATTAATCTTTATCTAAAAATGAAACGAATTTTCAATTAAAATCATGGATTTCCAAACAAAACCATTATCTTTTGAGAAAATAGTTAAATTTTCAACTTAGAGAGATGAATTTTTAACGCAGCTGATAATTTAACTCAAATAAAACATTTGCCTTTAACCAACAAAAACGAACATTTAACAAAATACTTAAATCCTTAACTAAATGCATTTTTAGCAAAATACATAAATTTTCCACCACACAGTTAAATTTTCTACCAATTTTTTTAATTTTCGAGCTGAAAATACAATTTTTCTACAGATCGTTTGAATTTTCAACAAAAAAGGTAGTTGTTAACCGTAATGGATTATTTTGGTTTAGATACTGGATTCTTAACCTTAAAAGTTGATATTTCTACAGAAAAATATGAATTTTCAAAAAAAAATTTAATTCTAGAAAAAAAATGCAATAAAATTGGTAAATTTCCAAGCCAAAAAGAGAATTTTTAACAAATTAGTTGAGCTTTTAAGCCAGAAGTATGACTCTTGAACGAAATTGTTGAATTTCCAACAAAGTAATTGAACTTTGAACCAAATAATCACAATTTTAACTAGAAAAGATTAATTCTTCACCGAGTCCGAAGCCTGAAATCATTAAAGCAAAAAAATTATCTACTTTCAATTGAACGACAATTTTTCATTTCTTAGTAAGCGACTAAATTTATCATTTAACATGTTTCATTTAAACTTTAAACACACGTTTTTCCTGGAATTTAATTCATTTTCTTGTTTTAAATTGCGACTTTTGCAAGAAAAAAGTGATCGTGGTTATTTTACGTTGTAATATTGACTAAATACCACGAAAATGCGTTCAGAGTTTAAATTATGCCTTCGATACCTGTGAAAACATAAACTTAAATCAAAATTTTTTTTAAATATATGGCATAAAATCATTATTCTTACTATTTTGTAAAAGTTTATTTCATCAATTAGATTTATATGAACATCAAACTAACAATATTATCCTAAATAGATATTTAATGTGTGTTTTAATACTACATGGTTCATTTCTTCTAATTGCTTAGAATTCGTTACGCATTTATAAGATTTATTTAGTATTTTTCTGAATGCCTAAATAAACCAGGCACTTGGACGTCAGGTAAAGATTTTGTACCGAATTCTTCTGCATAGTGTTCTAAAGAGTTTAAGTGCTCGGAGAAATTGTCACGGACTAAAGAATATGCTTGAGAATATGCTCGACTTTTATGTGCTTTGAGAATTTATTGAGTATTTATAAACATTTTGAATTAGGATTTAAAAAATCGTATATTCTACCTTTATTAATAATAATGACATTATTTAAATTTCTCGGAAAAATATATTGCTTCAAATTGGAAAGAGCGCTTAATTTAAATGTTAAATGAAGGCAAAGTAATAGAAAACATATTATTCGCATTAAGCAGGCTTGCTACAATATCCCAATTTCTACATTCTTCTGTGTATAAAACCAACCATACACCTAGAAGATTCATAGTATTAATGCGAGATAAATTTGGTTTCTAAATACATTTTAAACACTTTTTAGTTAAGTTTTCATATCAAAAAGATAAACTTTGAACCTAAGAAATAAATTTGTAACTAAAATTATGAATCTTCAACCAAAAATATGAATTTTTAACCAATAGTTAGTTGAGTTTTCAACCCAAGAGATTAATTTTCTACCAAAAAAGGCTAATTTGCAAACAAAGTACACCAATTCTCATCTAAAAATGATCCATTTTCAACCAAAATTAGAATCGTTAAAATGTTAGAAAAATAAATGTACAACAAAGAAAAACAACGAATTTTCAACAAAATAGTTTTTTCTTAAATTTCAACCAAAAATAGAAGATTTAAATTTTTAGTTACAACAATCAATTTTTAACAAAGTAATTTAATTTTGAACACAAAAGATGAATTTTCTACCAAAAAAGATACAGTTTCAATAAAATATAAATTTTTTAAACTAAAACAGATCCATTTTAAAACAAAAACTAGAATAGTTCAATTTGCAGTTAAAAAATTAAAATTTAAACAAGAAAAAAACGAGTTTTCAGAAAAATAATTTTTTTTTAACTAAAAATATACATTTTTAAGCAAAAATAGAATGGTTACATCTTCATTTAAAAAAAAATTTTAACTGACAAGAAATAAAATTTCATTGAAAGAAATTAGTTTTTAATCACAGTGATGAATTTTAAACAAAAATGTGAACTTTAATGAAATAGTGGAATTTTCAACCCAAAGATGAATTTCGTATCAACAAAAAACAAAAGGAATTTTCAACTAAATAGTTTTTTTCCAACCAAAATAGTGAATTCTTAAAAAAAATATAATAGTTAACTTTTTACAAAACAGATCATTTTTTAACGAAAAAGATTAAATTTCTGTAAAAAATAATAGATTTTCAACAAAAAATGGAATATTTAAAGTGAATATTCAACTAAAATGATGAATCTTAACTAAAAAATTTATTTTTTTAACCAAATGCGTGAATTTTCAACTAAAAATATAAATTTTCTACAAAAAATAAAATACCTAAATTTTCAGTTAGTAAAATAAATTTTGAACCAAAGAAGAAACGAATTTTTAACAAAATAGTTCAAGTTTCAACCACAAAAAATTATATTTATCCAAAAAAATGAAGTTTCAATTATTAAGAGAACTCTTCTACCAAAAAACTTTGGGTTTTCAACAAATAGTTGAATTTTCACATGTAGCAGATAAGTTTTGAAATAAAAATAGAATAATTAAATATTGAGTACACAATTTAATTTTCAATAAAATCAGTGAATTTTTTAACGAAAAAGTATAATTTTCAACCAAAAAAATCAATTTTAACCAATAAGATGAATTTTCCTCCGAAATAGACGAATTTTTAATAAAGTGCATGAATTTTCATCCAAATATTTTATTTTTTTAAGGATTTTAACCAAAAAGAAAAAATAGTCACCAGGAAGCTTGAATATTCTTCCTCGAATTGGAATTTCCAATCAAATACAGGAGTTTGAAATCAAATATTTGAATGTTCAATTTAACAAGATAAATTTTGAACCAAACATGTACGAGTTAAAATTGCAGTTAAAAAACATAATTTTCAACTAGGTAACGTAATTTTCAACAAACTAATTAAATTTAAAAAAAAAGGTTTTGTCAACTGAAATGATGAGCCATCAACCAAATAAATAAATTATTTAAAAAGTAGTTTTGCGTTCAACTAAGCAGTTGAACGTGATGTTTGATATTTAAACCAAAAAGAATTTTAATTTTATTCCAAAAATAGTTGAATTCAACAAAAAAATATGAATTTTTAGCCAAATACACTCAACTTCCAGTTAAGTTAAAGCTCAGTTATGTCAACGATCTGATATTTCAAAACGTACCACCTAGTTATTTCATAGAGTTAATACAGATAAAGACGACAAGCCAGCTTGGGAACCGTCCCCGCGTAGAGAGAGAAAGGGAATCAGAAAGACCCGACCAGTCACTACACATTCTCTTAAATACTCTATAAATGCCTTGCTCGAGCTTAAATGATGTGCATATTCTCGAGAACAATTGCTCAATATAAATTCTTGAGCATTTAAGAACTCTGCTTCTAAACGCTCGCAGTGGGCCGAATGTCTAGAGTAGTCTAAAGACTGCCGAAAACTTCTAAATATCTATGACACATAGATATCTTGAAATTTCGATGAATAATTTTTAAAAAAAATGTCTAAGGTGAACTCATCGCTCGGATTGCAATAAAACCCGATTACCCAAAAGTCACTCCAGTCTTCAGCATAAGTGTAAGTCCATCAGTTCCAACTTCAGTCGATGTTATCCGAGATATTGAGAGGGAAGTGAACGTAATGTGGGAAAAGCCCCCGACTCTGACTGCACAAATTCAACGCCTGAGAGCCTGTTTCGATATCTATTTGGAAACGGAAAGCATGGCACCGAGGGAGAAGATTTTCTTCCATCCAGTCAAAGGAAGAACTCGTTCTCGTCCCTACAAGTATGTTGCTATAGGCGGAGGTATTTTTACTCATCGATAAAATCTGATAAGAAATCATCAAAAGTGTACGATTCTAATTTCCAAAAATGTAATAAACTTTTTTTCAGATAGAATAAGAGAGAAATTCTTTTCTAAGCTTAGGCTTAGTCAGATAAATTCCAGAAATGAAGAATATTTAGAATTTAGATCAAGGGTATTTTTCTTGAAACGGAGAATAGGTATGTCCGAAGTTTATTTTTGAGGAGGTTGTTTTCTGATCTCAAACGAGCTCGTTCCCGTTTCATTAAAATGTTTTCGGCCTTCACATGGTTAACTTGCTGCCAGAAGTTTTCCATTTTGTCATAGAGATCTACAATCTGTGAACAGAAAATAATTTTTTTAGTAGGAAAACATACCCATTCACTTCAAGAGTCACTTGATATCTAAAATTATGCAATTTAAAAATGATTGCAAGTAAAAATATAGAGTTCAGATTCAGGCGCAATTTAACATTTTTAACTTTACTGAAAATTATTAATAAGTTAATTCAATCTTACGCCTTTCGTTGATATTTCATTTGCGGACTCGGCATCCTTTACTGAATATTTTTTGATAAGTAAAGGCGGTTCTAAGTCTGCGCAAAGTTTGATCAAAAAGTGAATAGTCGAACTCTTTTCCAATGTTTCTCCCAGTTTCTAAAAATGGTGCGTAAAAATAAAATACATAAAGCAGATAATTTCTGTTTCTAAATTTAAACAGCAATTTTTTGTGTTATTAGTTAATTAGTTATTAATTATATATTTATTTGTAAACAAATCTTAAACCTTGATAACTTCTCCACTTATGACACTTAATTTCTTCAACTGCAAAGCATCAATCGTCTGCATCAATTTTATTTCCTGTCTCAATTTCCAAATTCTTGTCGATAATCTCTCCATTTGACTTTTTAATTCAGAAATACTTTCTTCTCTTTCTCTTCTTAAATTATGAATCTCATTTTTCAAATGTTCCACAGTTTCTGACAATTGTGAATGTAGTTTTGGAAACTGTGCAGTCTCTAAACTATTTGCATCATCTTGTTCTTTCCAGTATTCATATTGTTTTCTTTTCGTTTCAGTTGAAGATTCATAATCAGATATCACTTTTTGAAGCTCCAAACTCCGGATTTCCATTATGGACTCTGCCTGCTTTCTTATTTCTGTCATGTCCTCGTTTTTCTGAGGATAAAAGAAAACAATTGTTAAAATAAACAGTAAAATTTAAATCAATTTAAAAATTTAAACAAGGCGTTTGAAAAAACTAGGTTTAAATAGAGTTTTTCCTAATTAAATTTTAAAATAAGTTTTAGAATACCTAATGAACCTGAAGTAAAAATTAGGATTCGAAAAAGGATTGTACCGAATATTCTATACTGTATGTGCTGATTGCATTCCGAGTTTTCGTTTCTGTTATTATTTGTTGCATCCAATTGTTTTGAGAAAAAATTATCCTTTCTAAATTTCTTATATCTTCCCGCATTAATTCTTTTAGTTTCTGGAATTCTAGTTTGTCGACGTTTTCTATTTCGTCTAGAGATTGGAGATAAATCTTTCGGAGAAATTCGAGTCGTTGACCACTTCTTCCTGCAGAAATGAAATGAAATTTTCAATTTTTAACCTTCAAAATGCATGTCTTTCACATTTAATGGTTAAAGGTATTAATTGCTTTGAAATTTATATTTTCAAACATTCAGGCACTATCAAACTTTCATTTTTCGAAATCTTCTATTTCAAAAATTGGGAAAATTTTCAAATTCAGACAAATACATATACGAATATTTTTAGATTTTTATCCTCGAAAGTATTCAATTATGCAAAAATATGGCGGTTTTAACTTTCAGATTTCCAAAATTGAAGTTGCTAGCTCAATTTTAGACATTCACCAATTCGAATTTCTCAAGAAATTAAGCCCTGCTGAAGTTTTCATTGTTGGTTGATTCGAAATTAAATTTGGAAGTATCAATCTTTTTTCCAAAATAAGAGCTTTTTAAATTTTAGCAGCGCAAAATTTTTATTTGAAAAACAGCCACGAATGCTTTTAACTAAACATTTTTCAACAATTCGGACGCTTCTAAATTTTACTTTTTTTCCTCAAATTTTATTTTTCTAGCAGTCAGGCGCTTAAAAAATTGTATTTCTTAAAAATACGATGCATTAAAAATTTATATTTCATTAATATAACTTCATCAAATTTTCTACCAATTAATGTGTCAATTATGTCCATATGAGCTTCTTGCAATCTTCTTTGATCAAGATCAGCTACTTCAAGATTTTCAAACAATTTATTAATAACATCATCCTTAGCTTTTAAGGCACGAGAAAAGTTTGTCCATAAATATTCAACTTCTTGATATAATTCTCTACATTTAATTTTTCTCAGAATACATCTCCATTGTTCGTTGATCTTCGCAGTATTTATTCTCGAAAATGCGTCTTCACGTTTTAATTTATTCTAAAATGAAAAATCAAACTTGTGAAATTTTTAATATTCGCAAAATGTATCTTCGACTAAAGATTTAAAAAATCTCTCACCTTTGTAAAAACTGCAATTAATTGTTGTTTTCTTCTCTTCCCTTCTAATTCAATTTCTGCTCGATGTTGTAAATAACGAGCTCGCTCTTCGTCGCTCATTCGAGCAAATTTCGAAGATTTTCCTTTTTTCTTCTTCGCTGGCATCTGGATTAGATTAAGTTTAATATAAAGCAAAATTTAGTATGAATTTAATTTGAAATTAAATACAAAAAAATGTATACAAGAAAGTGTTATTCAAACGTAATTTCAATTGAGATAAAACTTATTCTATCAATAAATTTGAATTGTGGAAACTTTAAGAGCCAATATTAGTTTTTTTAAATCAGAGAAAATTTAATTCGAAGATAAATTGAAAATGTACTTCTAATCTAACTTTAATTGTGAAAAAGAATAACAAATGACCCAAATTTTTTTTTTTAATATTTTTATTTTTTCTTAACCTTTTTATAAATTACACTTCCGGTTAATGTCAACTGTTTGGAATTTATCCTAAAAATGTCTGTCTCATTTCCTCAGTGCAGACTTTTGGCTGGCAACAATGTTTGATCAATTCTTTTACTCGTCGTAATTGCATAATCGTCATAGAAACGAAACCAATCAAAATTTCATTAATTAGAATTCAACAAGCTCATTTCCCTTTTATGAAATGTAAAGGTACTTCTTGATAACGATATCGTTAAGATTAAAATTTAACAACTTTTGTAAAATTTCAAAAACGCCTTAAATTTACATTTTCGCATTCACAAATTAAAACTAACGGGATCACTCAGAGAGCATTTTTGTAAATATTTACAACAGTCAAACTTACGTATTATTAACGCTTATTTATATTATTATTAGCATCGTTATTAAGTAAAAATAAAAATATAATATTAATAATGGAAATAAAAATACAAAATAATAAAAGTATATTTGTATAAAAATTAAAACTTTTTGAAACAATTTGGTTCATAAATCATGGATTTTTTTAATTTCGGAAGATTCTTGGTTTATTTTTAAACTTTGTAATATTTCAAGTTTCATTTTTTTAAATCACAATATTTACGAATTTCCGAATTAGAATTTTAAAAAAATGTGTCATTTCCGAAATTAAAGTGCTTCAAAAATCTATATAGCTTTTTAAAACTTAGTGTTTTTTAAACAATTCTTGGTTTTCCAAAACTATAAGATTCAAAATTTGATTTTTCCAAATTTTTAACTCATCTAAAATTCTCATTTCCAAATTAAATTAAAATTAAAATTTTTTGTTATTAAAAATTGTTTGGCAAAGTTTGGCAGCGAATAAAGGCATTTGGCTGGATTACAATTAATGTTACCCTTTTCAAATAATTTTACCCTGTCGAATACAATTAATTCCCTTTTTAAAATAGGGAATTAATTCTTAAAATATTGCCGTTGAGCTTCATTTATTTTTAATTTGCAATCCTTTGTGTGCCCGAGTACAAATTAGCAATTTTTTTGAAGAGTCATTGCCCGTTCTTCGAGTTTTTCTAAAATTAAGGGTCTTTCTTTCGTTGTTGGGATGAAACTTTGACTGCGTCTGATTCTTTCTCCACTTCTTGGAGGTCGAACGGAGACTATTTGAGTCTCCAGGAGAATTTGAGCCTCTTCTGCTAGCCTGGCTTTTTCTCGAGCTGATCTCAATTCTGAATCCAGACTCTGCTTCTCAGATTCAAGTTGTTGTAGTCGAATTTCTGCATCTAAAATTAACCGAAATTTACGAGGCTTTTAATGTTTTACGTGTTAAACGTTAAAAAAAAACTGAAATGTATGGTTCTGGAATAATTTTTTATTAACTTTACTAAGAGCTTCCAAATTATATTTCCAAAATCTGCAAACTTCGAAGTTTGATATTTCTAAAATCAAAAGAATCTCCTGAATCAAAATATCCATTTTCAAATATTCAACTGTTTTTCAATTACGAGTTGCAAAATTTTTAGTCAAATTTAGTTCAGGAGCTTCAGAAATTAGATTTTTAGAAATTTAGTACATTTTTTATTTAAAATTAAAATTTGATTAAATATTAAAATGCTTTAGATTTCTCTAAAATTCATATAATTCCGAAATTCAGTAACTCTGAAATTTTGTAGTATATCTAAATTAAAAATTAGATTGGGGTAAAATTCAGGTGCACTGTATTAGGTGCAAAGTTTGTTTATCCAAACATGTATAAAAATGTAAATCGTTACATTTAGAATTCGGAATATTTTTTATTTTATTTTCCAAAAACGGATCCATTTTAAGGTTTTCAAAAAAAAATTTTTTTTGATACTTCGATATTTCGAATTATTTCGCTAATAATAAAACGAGAAATAGCCAAATATTTATGGGATCCAAAATGTATGAATAAATTCTTTCTCGAAAAAAATGAGAATTTAATTTATTCAGGGTTTTTCTTTTTTTTAAAAAGGAATAAGAATTTCGAAATACTTTTTTCAAACTTGGCAGCCCCGAAGAGGTATCTAATAAAACCTTTGCTTTTGTAATAAAAACAATTTTTAATTGGAAGACTTTTTTGTAAATAATCAAGTACCTTCAAGTTGCCTCTCGTTATCGTGTTGCTTTCTCTCGAACTCGAGTCGTTTTAATTTCTCAGATTCAAGAAGATCTTGCTGCTCTTTTTGGAGTCTTTCTAATTGTTCTCGTCTTTCCCATTCTTCGCGAAGTACTCGTGCTTGCAAAGCTCTTACTGAAATAATAAATATTGGAGACTTGTTATTTTTACTACTTTCTTTTTATTATCAGATTAAAAATTCTTTCTATGTAGTGATTACATAAATATTAAAAAGTACCAACTTGAATTTCAAGTTTAAAAATAAACTTTATATATTACCTATTTCTTCATCCCTTAGTGCTTGCTTTTCTTCTTGAAGTAAAATCTCCAACCTATTTTTAACGTCTTCCAATTCTTGCACTTTAGCATTTTCCTCTTTGGAAAGAGCTTCCAATTTTCTAGCTTGAATCTCAGCTGCTATTCGAGCTTGGCGTTCGTGTTGAAGTTCGAGCCTCGTTTCTTCTCTTTGTTGTTTTGAAGCCTATGAGTAAAATATATTTCTTAAATTATCATTTCAAGAAATTTTCCTGAAATTTTAAAACTTTAATTCCAATTTTAGGGTTTTCTAAATTTCTGTTGCTTTCCAATGTGGAGTCGTTTTAAAATTAGAATTTCCAAAAATTTCCTCTTTCCCAACATTAACTTAAATTTGGTTTTCGGAATATGTAAGTGCTCCCAAATTTCCATATTTAGAAATTTCAACTTTTTAAACTTCGATCGGTTAGGAATTTTAATTTTTTAATCAATCACTTCCAAAATGAGGGTTTTTAAAAATTCAAGTTCTTTGAATATTTTGCAGCAACTAAATTGTAATTCGTTAAGATTTTCTAATATTTGACCGCTTTCAAACACATAATTAAGTCTAGATGTTTCGATGTTTCCAAAACCCTTATTACGTTTTTCGCAAAAAGTATTTCAAACTTTGTTTGTTATTCATCAGTAGACGTTTTAACTTGTTCGAATTTTTATGAAAATTTCCATTAGTTAAAAATAAAAATGTTCTTTAAAACAGTTTTTATAACAACCCTTGATTATTTTCAGAAACTATAATTTTACTTTTAGAAATAAAAAAATCTTGCTGAGAAATACTATTTCAATATTGCAAAAATATATTAAGTTTTTTTGCTATTCATGTTAAAACATATACAAAAAAATAATTTGGAAAAGTTTATAATATTTTTTTTCTTTTACTTGAGTAGCCACTCTCCCATTTACAAGATAATAATTTTTTCTAATAATTATAAGAACCTGGCGAGTAGATCTCCTTTGATAAGCGAGAGTCCTCTGATATCCAATTTTCTCAGTCGAATGTTGAATGGCAATTTGGAGGGCAGACAGCCATTGCAATCTCCCTCGATGATCTTCAGCGACAAGTTCAATGCACCTGTGTTCTGGAGTACTCAGAATAAATCTTCTGTCTGGTTTTCCTCCACTGCTTGCAGCATCCGCCCAGGAATTCGCGTCCAAGGTAATTATACCCGATGCTTCTTTTTGTTGAGAATCTTTGTAGTACGCCAGTTCTCCAGGACGCAGGACAAACCAAAAGCACCGTAAGGTTGGGAGCAAAAATCCCTTTTTCATTAAGTAGCCCTAGAAAAACAACTTTCTATACATCAGAAATAAATGTTGAATGTTTAAAAATTGGGGCGCCTTTGAATTATAATTTTCTGAAATTAGAGCTTCCTATTTGGGATTTAAAAAAATGGGAATAGTTCCAAACAAGGATTCTTTGAAAAATCTTCTAATACGAATATTTGACAAAGGGTAAGCATGTAAAAATAGCTCCCGTACATATCAATTCTATACATATTGGACTCATAAATTGACATCTATGTAAATACAAATTCCTTTAAATTGCAACTCAAAAATTGCATTTTTGAATGTTATTAAGGAAGAGGGGTTTAAAAAATTTTCTTGTAAACGGATAAACCAATTTTGATGAACAAAATATTCGTTATGAAGGCCTTTAAAACTTATTTAAAAAATGTCGAGAAATTCTGACCAATATTAATAAGAATCAAAAATGTTTCACTGTTTCATTTTCTTTATAATTTTATTTTTGAGTGACACCTCCTATTTTTTAACAATTAAAATAATGTATGTTATGAAAACCAATGAGACAATTTTCGATAAAAATGGGGAGAAAATACTGACAAAGAAAACAAGTGAAAATATATTTTTTCAAATATAAAAAAAACTGGAGGGTCATTCTAAAACAACATTTTTGATAATTAAAGATGATAAAAAAATTGATATCCTAACTTTATAATTAATATATAACTTTTTTGTACAAAAAACAGACAATCAACCTCTTGCATTTTTGTCAAAAAAAAAAAAACAATTTTCGATTTAAAAAACCCAATGCAACATTATAAACTACTACCCTGGTCGACAAAAATAACACCTACCTACCTTAGAATTGTTGATAAGTTGTAACAATTCTTTGAAATCTAACGATTTTTTAATCAAAATGTAAATTTCTAATAAAAAACACAAAAATAATATGAAATTGCTGAATCTTGTAAATTGTATTATTTTGAACAAAAACCATTGGACTTAATTCTAATCATTTTTCTTTAAAAATGCCGATTTCAGGTAAAACACAACAACATAACCAAAAGGTCTTCGGAATTTAAATATTCCTTGAAATCTAATTTTTTCAATGCCAATAATTACCGACAAAAACACTAACATAACTTAAGAATCAATTATTCCACATTTTAAATCTTTAAAATATATCAAACATCCCTTGATCAACCTACACTTTCTTTTACAACAAAAATTTGATCTTTTTTGAAACCTAATGATTTTTTACTAAAAATACCGATTGCTGGTGGAAAACGCCTACATTGTCTAAAATTGTTAAAAAGTTGTAAATCTTCTTTAAAACCTAATTTTACAAAAATGAAAAATACCAATTTTCGACGAAAAAACATTAATGCAAGATAAACCAAAATTTTTCAAAGATTCTAAATCTTGTTCCAATCATAATTATTTTTGTTTAAAAATACAAATTTTCCACATAAAACGCATACGTAACTTAAAACTGTTAAAAAATCTTGAATCTTCTTTAAAATCTAATGATTTTCAAATAAAAATATATCATTCTAACAACAACAAAAACAGAATCCGAAATTGTTCGAGCTTGTAAATTCTATTATTTTAAAGAAATAATTTTTTTTTAAACTATGAATTTCAGGTGAAACGCACTAACGGACATAAGACTCAAACCTAATATAAAATAAAATTGTTAAGAATTGGAAATCTTCTTCGAAATCTAAACATTTTTGTTTAAAATAACCAATTCCATGTGCAAAAAGAAAACTTAACCTGAAACTGTTAAAAAATGGTAAATATTCTTTGAAATCTATATTTAAAATCGCTAACTTAATCTAAATTGTACACACATTCTTAAACTTTTTTGAAGTGTAATGATTTTTGTAACTAAAAATGCCATCTGCTGGTGTAAAACGTCAATATGACCAAAAATTCTTAAAAAGTTGTGAATCTTCTTCGAGATTTGAAGGGTTCGCAGTCTAAATATGTTAACCGACATTTCTGAAATTTTACACAGCGAAAGAAAATCGTGGTTATCTAAAATGGGTCCAGCGGTCTAAACATGTTATATGCAGTGTTCTGCCGCTGGTTTTCTACTGTTTTTCTCGGGCTCTAATGTTTCTACGTTGTTTATCAAGCTGCAAGAAAGTTTTATATGTCAAAATGTTTGTAATCGCAAGCCGAACAAGGATGTGCTTTCATAAATTTTAAATACTTTATTGGAAAAATTTGCTGAGTGTTAGTAAATGAGACGCGTCGCCCACCTTCGTCTTTACAGCGATCTGTAGACGACAACATCGAAAATGACGTGAAGTAGCCACAAAAAACTTTCGACACACATATAAACTTAACTGCACATACACTAACATGTGTCTCACTGGCCTATTCTATAAGTAAACTAAGCTGATGTGAGAAAAAGCACGGATTTCCCATAAGGCGCCTTAAGCAGTTAACAAGTTTAAACCGCGGATCTATGCTCTAGATACCGAAATGCGATTTTCGAAAATCCTTTTTAAAAAAACTAAAAGGAATTTTGCCTTTTCGCTTGCGGGACATTAACAGCATATAAAAAATGTTCCAGAAAATACAAAAAAATCGTTTTCGAAAAAAATGGCTGTTAAAAGATTTAGACCGCGGACCCTTCATTTAATTCCTTTAAAATTAAAAATATGAATTTCTGACTAAAAACATTACCATAATGCTAAGTTTTTGATGAATCTAAATCTTGTTCGAATTATAATGATTTTTTTTTAAATGCCAATTTTCGGTAAAAATGGCACTACCAGAATATTTGAATAAGCAACTTTTGACAAGAGTTAAATTTTTAACCAGAAAAGACAAATGTTCAACAAAAGAGTTAAATTTTCAACAAAAATGTTTGTTATACTTTAACGAACTAGTTGAAATTTCTACCAAGATCGTTTAATTATTAACGAAATACATCAATTTTCAACAAAAACAGATAAATTCTCGACGAAAAAAATCAAGCACAAAAAAAAAACACAAAGTAACGTCCAAGTAACTAAAATTAATATTCCATGATACTGCAGCAGTCTTAAATAAGTTATAAGTTATTTTTTAAAATTGTAACGAAGTTATCCTAAAGGTTATAAATAACGTAAATTTTCAAAAAACTATTTTCTTTGGTTTCTTTTAAGAAGTAACTACCCAACTCTGAACACAACCGACAATTTTTACAAATTTTAACAAGTCCTCGAAACTTTATGACTGAATATTAAAATTATTTTTTGAAAATAATCATTTACAGCGAAAAGCACTAGCATAAAACATAATAATTTATTAGATAATTTGAAAGTTTGAATTTACTCGTTCAAGAGTATTAAAAAGCACAACTGTTATTTGTAGACTGAATTTTAAAAATTCCAAAATTAAGATATAAAACAAATAATAAAAAGCCAATAAGGTTTTCAACTACAAAGATTGTGAGTATATAGGCATATTGTGTCAATATAGGCTTGATACGTGCGGGAAAATGTTTGGAATGCTTACCCCTCTAGACCTTTGAACGTTTATTATATTTGTAAAAGTTGCGGCTCTTCTAATTCAGGAGTCATTCAAATATTTTGAAAAATTCAAAATTTTAAGAGTAATCAAATATTATTCACCGAAAATCTTACTTTTTTAAGCACATCTTCAACATAAGTTTGATATAAATCGTCGATTGCTTCCGTTAATGCGGCAGCATCTAAAGATCCTCCTCCAGAATATTTTGATTCCAGGACTGCGAGGAACGTTGAAAATCTTACGAAAAATATAAAAATATTCTTTCTCATAATCTACTTTTTTTATTTATATATTATATATATAATCCAAATAGGTTTATTCCAAATCGATTTTTTTTAATTACCTGAAAGTTCCAATGGCCGTGGATAGAGCGGAAAAATCCAGAGGATCCCAATTCAAACCTAAGGAAGTTACGAATTGGGATGCAATTTGAGCCACTTCATCACTGTGAGCTGTTACCTAGAAAAGTTTAGGCACTTCTAAATTTTTATTAACAAAAAAATAGGTCTCATTTTAATATTTTTGCCTATCATCTATTTCTAGATACTTTTTCTCCATTATATAAAACTTCTTAATTCCATAAAATTAATTAAATTATTAGGGATTTAAAAATACCAAATATAAAGACTCCGTGACATCGGCTTCCATTTCGCCAAGGAGGCAAAATATCCGGAATAATTGATAAACGCTATGATCTTCGAAAACTGGATGAATTCGATTCAGGTACATTTTGCGACAAACCAACCAGCAAATTTCGTCGATTCCTTCTTCCAAATTTCGACATGTTTGAATAGGCGTTGTGTCCGTGAGAGACGAAAAAACCTTTATAAAAGAATTTCGAATTATATTTTTAAAATGCAAGACTCATGACTCAGACTCATCACACTATTTAACACTTTTTTGAACAATTACACTATTTTGTAACTATTTCGAAAAAATGACACTAAAGACTCTATTTTCAAACAATTTCCTGCTAATTTCACTATTTCTTTACTTTTTCTCAAAAAATATTGTTAAACTTTTTCGCTAATTGGTTAAAATAATTTGTCCTTTATCTCAACAAATCACAACATACAGAAAAATTGTTTCACTGGCTGACTGGGGACCGTGCATCAATTACGTTACGTTTTTTCTTAAATTTTGAACCATTTATTTTCTCATATATCTATTTCGGAGACATCTATAAATAACGTTACAAAATTTCAACGAAGTAGTTGAATTTTCAACTAAAAAATATTCATTCTTAACGAAAAAATGAAAGCTGCTTTTTTAACCAAGAAATTGTTAAAAATTAAAAAGCAGTTGAATTGAACCAAAAAGGACGAGTTTCTTACACAACGGTTGATTTCTTAAAAAAAAATTAATTTTCAACCAAACATTTGAATTTTTAACCAAAAAGCATGATCTTCCTTATAAAAGAGATGAAATTTTTAATTGAAATGAAGAATTTTCAACCAAGAAAGATTTTTCAAAAAAAAAGAACAAAAATTATTCCAAATTATCGAATTTTTTAATCAACAAGACATACTTTCAACAACAGAGTTGAATTTTCAACCAAATACTAAAATTTCCAACCAAAAAGATGAATTTTCAACGAGGAAGATTAATATTCTACCAAAAAAGATTAATTCTCAACAAAACACATACATTTTTAACCAAATAGTTGAATTTTCAATCAACAACATGAATATTTTTACCAGAAAATACGATTTTTGAACAGAATACGAACATTTTTAATTAAATACATAATTTTCGACAAATAAGATTCATTTTCTTGCCACATAGACGAACTTACAACAAATTACATGAATTTCTCACGAAACAGTTTGAACAATGGATGTGTTTTTTTATTGAGAATTAATTTTTAATGAAAAAACGATTTTGCTACAATAAAGTTATATTACAACCAAACAGTTGAAGTTCAAGCAAAACAGTGCAATTTGTAGTTGAAAAAAATAATTTTAAACCAATCAAAAAGCATTTTCAACTAAAATTATAAAGATTCAACACAAAATGAACTTTTAGAAAGATATTCGACTTTCAACCAAGAAGTTACATTTTCGACCTATAAAGATGAATTTTCGAAGAAAAATGTAACAGTTGATATTTTACAAAAATTAATATTGTAATTTAAAATGAGAAACAGTTAACTTTAACCAGCAAAGGCTAATTTTTAAGCCAATACTTTAATCTTTAACTATAACAGATGATCTTCAATGATGACATTTTGACAGAAAGAGCTGAATTTTGAAACCAAAAAAAATAAATGTTCAACACAATAGTTGAACTTTCAATCACAAAGTATGACTTTTTAAAAAAGTTCTTAAATATCCAATAAAATAATTACATTTTTAAACAAATAATAAATTTGTTAATAAAAAAAAGAATTTTTAACCAACAATTTAATAGTAGACTTTTCAACCAAAAATAATAAATTATCAACAAAAAATAATTCTACTTTCTTATTGGGTTCTATTAATTCGAATTTAAGTGGAGTAATGAGAAAAAGGGAAAAAACTTGTTAGGTTCATTTTTAATACTTGAGCAATTTTATGACACCTTTTTGACACTATTTTTAACATTTGTGACACTATTTACATTATTTTTTATGTATAGAGTGAGTCCGAGGTCTGAACCTTCGAAACAATAAAAAATGTTTACCAATCTTGTAATATAAAATGAGGACAAGCAACACTAAACTTTGCATGAAGCCATAGAAAGTAGATAATACGCGATCTTTTCTTTAAAAATAAAAATAGATTAATTTTTTATTTACCTCCTTTTGTAGATAATAAACGTATTGTTCAAAACTCAATGTTTGAGTGCTTCGATAATGTTCCAGTCCTTTTTCGATTCCATAAAGATCCATTAAAGTTCCAATGTTAGCAGTCAGAACCTAAATATTATATTTGTTATTGAATTTATTTAATTTTTACATCTTGTATAGTCTACGAAATAGAACCAAATTAAAAAATATTTATGATAGTTCTTTTGAATAAGGTAAATTACAAAGTCGAATCCAAATCACTTTGGTTAATTAATTATATTTCTCTTCAAATAAAAACAATGAGGTGTATGATTATAATGAAGTACTCAAAAGTTTTTCGAATATTTCAAAAAACATAGCTAGTGTTAAAATATAATTAAAAATAAAGTCTCAGTAACAATCTCCTATAATTTTAAAGAATATTAAGGAAACGAAATATATTTTAAAACAATTAATTTCCATTGAATTTTTCTTTCATAATTGTTATTTTTCACATGTTTCAAAAACCTAAATTACTAAAGCTTTTGAGGGTCGAGGTTACTGCAAAAATAAACCACACCCGAATTTGGAGATTGATTCTGCTTCTGGAATCGAGAGCGCAGTGTCGTGTTTTTTCCCTTAAGGGGGTAAAATTATGCACCCACCTTTAATTTTGACTTTGCGACGACGAAAGCTCCGTCGGCTTGCAGAGCGTGGAAGGCATGCCAGATGCTGTTAGTCAAATTTTTCAGCAAATGGGTCATGCTTTTGGGAAAAAGGCAACAGGTGTTCCTTTAACTTCACATTGCTCACCACTGTCGTGCAGTGGTCGGACCGTCGGTTTAAGAATTGGAGTAGAGCTGTTCGTTCAGATTTCAGACAGCTAAGATGTTTTTACGTGGGACTGTACACTATGTGTCACGTCAGCTGGTTGCTGCGATTGTATCAGCATCCGTTCGAACTTTTTTTCCCTTCAGAAAATACCCTCTTTCGAGCACGTGGTGTTGGCGGGTCGCAGCTGATTTTGACACTTGCGAAAAACTAATCTAAACGTTACAGATTTGGTATGTTTAGAATTTTTTCAGAGATGGAAAACCCAATATTTAAAAAGTATCAACAGCTATTCTTACGTTAATCATTTGGTATGTTTCGAATTTTTTCAGAGCTCGAAAAACCAATTTTTAAAAAGTATCAACAACTATTCTTTTGATGATAGAAGTAATTTTCAAAGATAAAAATAAACACAGGACGTCTACTCAAATCCTGGCAATAAATTCTCTCGCGATTCAGGGTTTTCCCAGGTCAATTAATTAAAAATTTCTTCTAAACATAATTAAGCATTTCTTTAATTTGTCACTAAAGTTCATGAATTTTAGTAATAAAATTCAAACCATTTTTTAGTTATCTACTTCAAATTCAGGCATATTTACGTAAAATTAATATGTGGCTACTATATTAAATTTAATGTAAACCGATTGAAATTCTTAAATTTTCAAGTAAAAACATGACATTTTCAACAAGATAGATGCGTTTTTAACAAAATAGTTGAACTTTTAACCTAAAAGATTAATTTTCTCCTTCCAAAGTAAATGTTTTTTCAACAAAATACATTAATTCTCAATCAAATAGTTGAATTTTAAAATAAAAAAGATGAATTTTTAAACAAATAATTAAATTTTCAACCAAAAATAGGTAAGTGTTTACCAAAAAATATAGTAGTTTAATATTCAATTTAAAAAATTGATGTCAACCAAAGTGACGAATTTCCAATTAAAATAATTAATCTTTAACTAGAATAGATACATTTAGATCCAAAAAGATGATTTTTTAAATGAAAGAGTAACTTTCAGCCAAGTACTTTTACTTTCACCCAAAAAGATAAAATTTCAAACAAGAATATTAATTTTTAAACAATAAGATTCATTTTCCACAAAAAATGCATGAATTTTTAACAGAATAGTTAAATACAGTCATATAAAGTTATTTTTAAACATGAAGAATCATTATTATTATTCAATTTTGTATTGCAAACTAAACAAAAAAAATAAGCTCGCTCGAAAGAAGTCCGCGATATTTCCAGGTTTTTCCAAGTATATAAAAATTCCCTCACAAATCCAGGTTTTCCAGGTAGGGTGGACACCATGTAAACTTAATTCATTTTTTTATTTTTGAAGGAGGTATAAGTAGATACAGAGTTACAAGTAAAAATTAAAAAGCAAACCCTTTAAATGCGTTTAATTTTATTATTTAAAATCACTTCAAGTTTTGTTTACTTCTTTTCGACGTAAAGGAAATTAGTAAACTGAGCATCTATATTTATATTTGATACGTTCTGCGCGAGTTTCACAAACTGTGATATTTATATCGTGATCTTTTCTCCACTGATCAGCGGAAAAGATGGTGAAATAATATGATTTAGAAATAGTTTCGCAATTGACAGTCTTTCCTAATTTAAAAAGTAAACTTTCAAAATTCTAAAAAAAATACACAGAAGAGATTAAAATTTTTTTGGAATCTCTTCTATTCTATTTCATGTCAGAGAATACGGCTTTTAGATAATTTATTTAATATGCAAAACAATTTCTGAGGACAGTTTTCGGAATCAGATCATAAGACTATAAAATCCAACTTCGAGTCATATTGTACACATAAATTCATTTGTGTATTCTCTCGCATATTTTTACCAATCCAAACGTTCTAGATATCTGAAAAAATTCTCTCTACAGAACTCTGCTAAACATTAGTAATCTCTGGTGGGGCTGCAAATAAAAGTCTGTAACAATTTGGGGAGTCGCTTACGGCCTCCAGAAATGTAAAAAAATTACATCCACGGAAATATAAAAATCACGACAATAAGAATTTTTTCAAATATATTTTGTTAACGTGCAAAACCAAAAAGTTCATTAATCGAATCCAAATTAACTACACTTTTTCAGGGCTCTAATACGCAACTTTTCTATAGAGTTCCAATTTCTAATATATAAAATATTTTCTTTTTGATTCACCCTTATTATAAAACTTGGTGTTATTATTGTATGACCTCCGTGATTCCGTGAATTTATTAAAAAATGAACACGTCTCGGATCGCCCGACTTTTTTGAAAAAATTCAACTAATCGACTTATTTCCGTTTTCTCCGAAGTTCGCTATACTTATTTTAAATTTTAATCACAAAGACCTTTTTTAAATTTTAAGCTCGAAAAAATTGTACCCTTTTTAACTGAGAACATTAGAAATTTAATAACTTCTCATTAAAACTTTACGCATAGAAAATTTTTAGTTGATTGCGTTTAATCAAATTGCATTTTTAAGTCGAAAATGTTTAAAATCGATTACTTTCAAATTCAGTTGCATTCTTCACATTCTTTTCCTTTTTTAAAGAACTAGAATTTTGTGCGAACCACGCACGCGCTAATTACATTTACTTTAGAAAGAACTTTGTTCATTTTCCAACATTTTGTTCTTGATCTTACAGAAAATCTGATATTATCTGAGAACGTAAATTCAATTAATTCAATATGAATGACACAATTTTTTCCATTTACTTAAAATTCTTTAAAATTGGCAGATTATTATTTTCTTTTACAAAATATAACTCTCCCTGCGCGTGTTTTTTATATATTTTTTTAACATTTAAAAAAATATTAAATATACATTTTCATGGTATTTTCGGATGAACTGTTCATCAAGATAGGATTTAAATCGAATATTGGAATTTGATTTTATTTCAAAAGTTTAAGAGTAAGAAAAATGTGATATTTATGTTCATGATGAAATTTAGGACAAGCGGTTAATTTTGGTTAGTTCTATCAAAAATTTGAGCTTTTCTTTACATATTGTTTGTGTAATATGAAAAATTTCACCATATTTTTCAAGTCGAATGCCTCATGGAAAGAAAAATGGAAAATTCTGGAAATGACAGAGTATTTAAATCAGTTTTTTCCCGTATCCAGTAAATTTGACTATGGTCCCAGCACTTTTTTCTAATTTAACTACATTTTTTATTAAATCTTCAAGATTTTCGCTAATCGTTAATAGGGATTGCAAAAATGTTTTTGTTCATAATTAAACTACTGAGTTGAAAATGAAACTGCTTTGTTAGGAATTTATTTTTTGGTTCATAATTAATCATTTTAGTTGAAAATATTTTTTCTTTCTTCTTCAAAATTTAAATATTTTAAAAATAATGTTGTTAAATGAAAATTTAAAATTACCATGCTTCGCTGAAAATTTATCTTCTTTAATGAAAAATTCAACTATTGGATTATAAATTCCATTAAAAACTAAAATATTTGGTTGAAAATTCATGTATTTTCTAAAAAAAAACTCCTTTTTGGTATAACATTAATT
>JAAAKG020152162.1:0-31176 GCA_010014905.2 Druon quercuslanigerum
GTGGTATGTGGAATGAGTCAATTTCAGGTTAAGGTTAGGTAATTTTACTTTATTTTTACCGAGGGATCAGGCGTCCTGCCTTTGTTTCTTTGGAAAATTTGGAGTCCTAAATCCAGTAATGATCTTCGGAATTCCTTTTTCTTCTTTTTCTTCATTTCCACCACTTATCACACTTTCATGGTCCACTTCTATGTACACCCCGACCCGGTATTTAATCCACTCCATCAAGGGTTAAAAGTCAATAACTACCAGCTCGGTTCGTGTCACAATAGACAGGCAGCCATCGTTGCCACTACTGGCACGTTTGACACAGGATGAGGATAGGGGCAGCACCTATCGGACACGACCGGTGAATAAGGAAAGCGAGCGGGAGAATCGCAAAAAAGACGCTACACATCAGTTCATGTTGGTCGTTCTCACTGAGAGGAAGTTTCCACGGTTCCTGCCTAACATCCAATTTTAAGAAAGCAAAGTTCGAGATTTGGAGCCAGGTTTGGCATTTTCAAGCGGAGCAACGAATTTCTTTGGAAAGAAAGGTAGGCGTCATGTGGATTTCTCTCTCCCTTTTAGTCATGTTCCGTTTCTGATTTTTTTTTAGATGATTTGTTTTAATATTCGCGTGTAAAAGTATTTCGTTTTTTGGGTCGTTGAGTGTGTCGTTTGAGTAGTATGAAATGGAACAAAATACTACGTTTGTTTATTGTTCATGTTTTACTTTAGTTTAAGCCATTTTCCGATGTTAGTCTTATTGAAAAAAGTGGCCTCAACGTTTCTTCGCCCCCACCTTATCCCTCTGCTTCTAGCCAGGGACTTATTATAAAAGATTTTGATATTAAATGTTGAATTAAGATTTAATTTGGTATGAAAGTGATTTGAAGTGACGCCGAGGAGGTGTCAGGCGCCTGCTAAAGGTAAGTCCAAGGATTTCTGACGTCATCACTGGCTTTGTATCCCTCAAGGCTGGGGATGGTGTTATAATATGTTTTGCAAGTAATTTTTTGACGATAAGATTACTTGATATGTCCCAAAATGAGTCTTTTAAATAATTTAAAAAGATTTTATTAGATTTATTGCGATTAAAATAGAAGTTTCAGATGAATCATTTTATAAAAAAATATAATTGGGGAAGAAAAAAGAAGAAATATTTTCAGAGACGTGTATTTTTAATCTTATTTTACCTTTAAAGCCACATATATTTTTTTTAACTGATTGCTAATTGGATTACTATTTGTATATGTCACCAGCATTCTTTTACTGTTACAAGTATGCCACTTTAACAGTTTAATAATCAGTTAGGAATAATGTGAGTGGCGAACTACAATGAGCAAAACGGAAAACGCTGTACTCGCGGTTTTACGAAATTATTTTTCTTTTTTTTTTAAATAAGGAAAAAGGTCGCAGAATCAAATTTTTTTTTTTGAATTTGAAATAAAATATGTTTTTATTTCAGAAAAATTTTTCCTTTTCTAATAAAATATCTACCTCAAAGATCTATTCAAATCAAAAGTAAAGATTCTCTGCAGTTGATGTACCTTCAATTTACTTCAAAAATATCTAAACCAAAAATAATATTTGTTCTAATCCGAAGTCAGATCAAAATAGACGTAACTGCATGTATAGTTTTTGAGAGAGAATGGAATTTATTATAATAAGATTTTTTTACAAATCTTAGAAAAAGCATTGTCTAAAGAAAATTTTCCGATGTTGTTAGAATGAATAATTTTGCTAATGGAATTTTTATCATATATCGTATAGTTATTCTGGAAAATTGAATGTTTTATTTTTTCAGAAGCATTATCGATTAATAATCTAGAGCCGTTGGTTAAAAGTGACTGACTCTAGAACTCGTCCTTTCCGGTAACATAGAAAGACTGAGATTTGCATCAGAACTAATTTTTTGTTGTAAAACGTGCTGCAACAAAAAGGAACCCCTTTTGCTTAGAACCCCATAAAATGATGAAATCTTTCTAAATCTTCGGAAATATTTTAAAATAAGAATTTTATGATTATGATGAAATCATGCCATTGGAAGCGTCGATACCTTACTTGTATGTGAGATAAGTGGTGCTTGTGTATATATTTGTACTCTGATGACGCAGTGGAGTATTCCACAGGTACAATTGTTAAACAAATTATTCACTGAAAAATTGATCAGTCTTTCATCCATCCTGGGAAAATGAGGATGTTCTATAGTTACGTTCTTACTTTGGCGGTCATCGTTAATTCTATTGGTAAATATAATAATATAAAATGTCTATAATTCTTATTATATTTTCTTTAATATATGCACGAATGCGTATATTTGTCAGGACTAAGTTTCACTACTGGTTATTAGCTTGGATATAAGAGAAATTCAATTAAAATGCACAACCTTTAGTCTCAAAGTAAATGTTTATTCATCATATGAAAGCAAATACAATTTCAGAAGCTCGGAGATTGAAGTCGTCAAACTAAGCGACAGTCACTAAAAATTAGGTACCCAAGGTTTTTTTATTCTTCGTGGCAAGATATCTCACATCTGAGCGACAGTTTATGAAAATTTAAAAGACGATTTCTCAAAAAAAAAAATTGTTTCTTCACTTATAGCTGTATAATTATTAGTTTTTAAATTTATTAATATACATTTCACAAACACAATCAATTTAAGCATTTAATCCCACACTCCAACGCTTTAAAAAGGCGCTATCAAAGCACTTAGATCTTAGTTACAAAATCACGGCCAAGTATTTGAAGGCAGCGTCGTACCAAGTCGTATAGAGAGCCTTAACCTACTTTGAACTGAAGGTTGTTAAACTCATTGTTTCTATAAAGAAAACAAGTTTTTCAATAAATAGTAGTCTTATGGCAAATCAAAAACTTTTTAGAGAATTCAAAAAATATATGCAAGCCTAGGGCGCGCAGGAACGCCTTCAAGCTTCGCGCTCCTTTTTGTACGATACATTCGTACACTTTAACTACTTTTCTTTAAATATCATAAATATTATAACTTACATCGAAAACTGTGATATAAACTTTTGAGGAATTACAGCAATGAATTGTAACCTAAAGTTTTTTCGATTTAAAAAAAATTAAAGTTCTCAAAGTACCTGCGGCTTTGGCGATTACGTACTCAATACGAAACTCGGGCTTATCCATCGATAATTTCTGTACAATTTAAATAATTGATCTATTTCCTAATCTATAAGAAAAATATTTTTTTGTCTATTTTTCTGAACATTTTTATAACTAAATTTTCAAATTAAAAGAAAAATTTTAAATTTTGAAAATGCTCTAAATTCTTTATTTTTGCTTCAGAAAATCTGATTAACGAACGTAGATTTTATTTTAGAAACCTTAGAAAGTATATCAAAGGCTGAATCAATTGGTAAGATTCTTTAAAAGTTAGCGTGTCTACAACAATCAGGTAAACATACATACATACAGCCAGACATACAGATATGCAGACAGACCCCGAAAAAATTTAACAATTTTCAGATTTAAAATTAGTTTTTACTTTTTTCCAAATAAGGCTCGATATTTATTTTGCATTAAATATTTTAAAATCCCGTGGACTATATAAAGGTAATAAACAATACGGATAAGCTGCAATAAATGAAGAAAGCTGCATAAACGAGGTGCTATTTGATATTAAAGTTTTGGGTCGAAACCATATTTTACAGAATATCTCGAAAAATGTGAGAGCCGCGACAAATATGTCAATGGGAATAAACTTGCGTTCTTGATACTCTATCAAACCACAAGAATAATATTCTAAAACATAAGCTAGTTAAGGCAAGGAAAAGCCCTAAAAATTTTTTTCAAGAAGTTATTATTACCGTCTGATAGTTCATCAAAAATGCAGGATTTTTTCAATTAATATCACAGTTTCTGTGGTTTTTTTCAAAATGTTGTTTTGACCCCAATCTTTAAGCTGCTTCTCCTTAATATGCAGCTTGGTACAAATAAATTAAAGCTTTGTACATATCTTCGCACTCTCTTTACATACACAATCGGGACCGGACAGTGGAGAACTCTAAACCATAAGTATGAATAACGTGTATTAATAATCCGTCAAATGTTATTTTTTTAAGAAACGTTTGGTTAAAGTTATTTAATGGTCAAAACTGAGTGAAAAGATATTTGCCAAAGAATTGGACTTATTGAAGAATGTACGCTTTATTAAGTTTGAATTTGTGACATTTAAGAATTTTTTGGAATAATTCTGATTGTATCATCAGAAATATACGTTTTCCAAAAAACGCTTAATTCTGTACCAGGTGTTAGGCCTAATGTCCGAAAAAAGAAAATGAATCTTCCCTTTCTTTTTGCAGAATACAGTTCACAGTCCGACAGAAATCCTCATACTGGACGTTATTATGGTCCTTCTTCTTCTGCTGCTGGCACACAACATATGTCTGACCGAAGTTCTACAGAAGAGCCTCATTTTCGTACCAGGTCCCGGTCTCCTGGTAGCAGCTCTTCTTCTTTTAAAGTACTTGGATATACACTTGAGCAACTTGGATATGTTCGGCTAATTCCCCGCACAAGTCAGAACCTTCGATTGCAATTTCGAAACTATGTTTTGGCAGCTGGTACACCAATTAGTTGGAGAGAAGATGGAAAGAAATATAGTCCCGTGCCAGCTCAAGAACATATTGTAGTATCAACATCCTCTGGTGATATTTTTGCAATATTAGCGTATAGCGGTGTTCTTCGAGGAATATATAGGACCATAAGTTATTATCCGAGAGTAAAAATGAACATGATAAGCGGCACAATAAAAAAGTTGACTGAAGGTGAAATTAGGGATTGTCCAGTAGGCAGAAGTCACCCAATCTTCCCACAAACATTTATTAAAGTTTATGCAAACTATGATTCTCTACAATTCAAATGGAGTTTTAATGGCACCCCTCATCTTGGTTCTCTTTCTTCTTCTTCTTCTGATAGACAACATTCACCGGACCGGTCTTCTAATCCGGAAGAGACTCTTGTTCGTGCCAGGTCGGAGTCTCCTCCTGGCAGGCCTCCTACTGATCAAGCACTTGGATGTACAATCGAAGAACTTGGATATCTTCGGCTTATTCCTCGCACAAATCAGAACCAGCAATTCGAATTTAGAAGATACACTTTTCCTACCGAAAAGCCAATTCGGCTTCGAATAAATGAGAAAAGATACGTATTGGGGCCAACTCGGGAATATATTGTATTATCAACATCAAATGATGAGGTTTTTGCAATATTAGATTATAGTGATACTCTTCGTGGAATACACAGGACAGATAAAGCTTCCTCGCGAATAAAAATAAATATGGTAAGCGGCGCAATTGATAATTTGACTCCAAATGAAAAGAGGGATTGTCCAGTAGGAAAAAATCACCCAATTTTTCCAAACAATTTTATTAAATCATTTGTAAACTACGACTCATTACAATCCACACATAATCCCAATGGTGAACGTAATCTTGGTTATTCTTCTCCTGTCAGACCACATTTACTTGACCATATTCTTCCTCAAGAGCCTTTACTTAATGCCAGAGCCATATCTCCTCCGGGCAAGCCTCCTTCTCATGAAGTACTTGGATATGCACTCGCTCAACTCGGATATATTCGGCTTATTCCTCAGTCAAATCCAAACCGACAATTTCAATTTCGTAGATACGTTTTTCCTGCCGATAAACGTATTCAAGTAATGATAACACATGGAAAATTTGTGACCGTTCCAACCCGAGAACATATTGTATTATCAACATCCAATGGTGACGTGTTTGCAATATTAGAGTACACTGGCATTCTTCGTGGAATATATCAAGTAAATAGAAATCATTCAAGAATAAAAATAAACATGATGAGCGGTGAAGTTGAAAATATGACAGCACTTGAAATGAAGGAATGTAATATAGGCAATCGCTGCCCAATCTCTCAACGTTGGTTTAAAGAAGTTGTTTCAAAAGAAGATTCGCTACAGCATGTGTATCATTAATTCAATGGAAAAAAGTTAAAATGAAGCATAATATTTTTTGTAATCTGTAGTCGGATCAACATAAAAATTAAATATTAAATGCTCATGTATTACTCTCTGCAATCGGTGTACCATTCATTATTTTAGTTGAAAAATATCAGAACTAAAAATAATATTTATTCTAATGCAAAGTCAGATTAAAATTTATGTATAAGCATTTATAGTTTAAAAAGAAAATCAAATTTTCCAACCAAACTTGTGACTCATTTTGAAATGGACCACTCTATTAAAAATATTTTATCTTATATTGCATAGAATGGAAGAAGAATGGATTGTTCTTTAATATAATTTTTTATGATTAAAACGATAAACATGCATCTTATCGAAAACATTGACTGCTGAAATTTTTTTTCATCTTTTAAGGGTAAAGAATGTTGCTGGTTTACTTTTTTTATGCTCCGCAAAGTTTTTTTTGGAAAATTTATGGAAAGAAATGTGTACACGAGAAAAAGCCAGTGACGAAACCATTGGCTCATTCTAATTCTGAAACTGAATGAACATCGAAATTTGTAAGTATAAATTAGTTTAAATGTATCTTCAAATGTCTCATTAGAAGTTTTTTCAACTTTGAACTTCACTCGCTTACCAATTTTTGTACATTATTAATAGTATTTGTCTGCGTTAGGACAATTTAAGTTTTAAAGTATAGAAATTGAATTTATGAATAAAAATTTTTCCGTTTTGTTAATTTTACTATTAAAATTGTACACCGATAGATTTGTTTTCAAAGCGCATTTTTGTTTGATAAACTATAGCTGGTTGTCAAAATTGGCTGGCTAATGAAATCGCTCTTCCTCTTCACGCCTTAAAAAGACTATCAGAAGAAAATCCGATTGGCTGAGAATTTTTTCATTATAATTATCATAATAAAACATGTGAAATTATATTAGGGTCTGCGAAGCAAAAACCTTGATACTATTGGTTCCTACGATTCGCACTGGAAACATAGGCTTAAGAAGAAGGACCCTTTTCTATCCCTTTGTGCATAGTGTACTATGCAGCTTACCATGATCCATGTCAACAAATTCTACGGGAAGCGTTTCGCGGAACTTCCATGTGAAAATCCTATGTCGATTTTCCACATGCTAATTAAAAACGAAGATTTCTACAAACTAATTTTGGAATAAGCCTAACTAACAGTGATGAGCTGCGCTTTCGGAAATCACACTGCGGACTTCACACGCTTGCACCAGATCAGCGAAACATACCTACTTTGAGAAAATTATGCTAATCACGTCAAAACCTTTCAAAAACTGTAAGGTTCTCGAGTAGACGAAATTCAACAAATTTCCTAGATGTAAAAACACATCTTTTCGAGGAACTCCGGTTTTTACAGTAGTTTCTTGTCCTTAAGTGGTTTTCTCGTAGACCCGAGTTTGAAACAATGACCCAGGTGCAAAAACACATCTCCTGCGAAGAAATCTAGTTTTTACAGTAGTTTTGGAACCCTGGAGTAAATTCCTAACTGCCGAGACCCTAAAGTACCTTGAAAGAAGGAATTTCAGGAAAAAGATATATTTTTTTATACCTGGGGCTTTCGCCCCAGATCATCGTTATTTTACAGTCAAAACTGAGTAAAAAGATATTGGGTACATGATTGACCATATTAAAAACTGTTTGTTTTGTGAATTAAGGATTTATTATATTTAAGAATCATTTAGCGTACTTTTAATTGAATCATCGGAAAGATGCTTTCTACGAAGAAACCTGGAATTCAGCCAAAGCTATTATACATAAATGTTCTGAACTTGAAAAAATTAATCTTTTATTTCTTTTTGCAGAATGCAGTTCACGGTATGACAGGAATTCTCATACCGAACTTAATTCTGGTCCTTCTTTTTTTGCTGCTGGAAAACAACATGCATCTGATAGGACTTCTGCAGAGGAGACTTCTTTTCGTGCCAGGTCCAAGTCTCCTGCTACTAGACTTCCTTCTATTCCAGTACTTGGATATTCACTTTAACAACTTGGATATATTCGGCTGCTTTCCCGCAGAAATCAGAACCTTCGATTTTTATTTTATGTTTCATTTTAGCAGCTAAAACGTAAATTTGCTGGAGACCAATGGTATCATGTTTGCAATATTAGCGGATAGCGGATTTCTTCGTGGAATATACAGAAGAGAAGCCCATAATCGGAGAGTAAAAATAAACATGACAAGCGGCGCAATTGATAATTTGACCCAAGATGAAATGAAGGATTCTCCATCAGGCAGCAATCGCCCAATCTTCCCACAACATTTTATCAAGGCTTTTTTAAATTACGATTCACTTCAGTTCGAATCGCATGCCAGACAACATTCATCTGACTGTTCTTCTACTCCTGAAGTGATCATTACTCCTGCCAGGTCAGAGTCTCCTCCTGGCAGGCCTCCTTCTGATAAAGTTCTCGGATACGGACTTGCTCAACTTGGATATATTCGGCTTATTCCTTAGCTAAATCCGAACCGGCTATTCCAATTTCGAAGATACGTTTTCCCTGCAGATTAAGCGAATTGAAGTAATGTTAGAACATAGTAAATTTGTGACCGTGCCAAACCGAGAACATATTGTATTATCAACATCTAATGGTGACGTTTTTGCGATACTGGAGTATGCTGGGATTCTTCGAGGAATATATCAGGCAAACAGGAATCATTCAAGAATAAAAATAAACTTGATAAGCGGTCAAGTTGAAAATATGACTGCACCTGAAATGAAGGAATGTCATAGATAATAAATTGTGTAAAAAGTTTATTAAACAACTCATCACAAATTTTTAAAGTTTGCAATAGTGTGGTTAGAAAGCTTTATATTCTTCAGATTCTTTTAACTGGTTTTAAATAAAGAGAAATTAATATGCATTTTTAAATAAGCATTTCTGAAATTTAATTTCTGTGTTGAGCTATCTATTACTGGGAGTTCCTATGCCAGCTTTATCCCTGTGGTTGAATGTAGTGGAAAGCCCGTCTAACTTTTAAAAGTTTATAAAAAAATTATTAGTTCGAATGGAATTGCTGATGAGAAACAGCAATTTAAAAAAAATGTCACAGAAGCAATTTTGATTCCATATGAAAATAATAAATTTTCCAATAAGTAAGGACGTTTCTAAAAGAATTGTTGTACTTTTTTTGAAGGATTTTTTTTTAAACAGATGTTCATAATTATGATCCTTTTAGTGCAAGGTTTGGAATAAAAAGAAGCACATATTGCTCTAGAGCATATTCTTATATTTATTTCAATACTTTCATCAATATTTTGTGTGAACAAATTCGAACCTAAAAATAAAATCTTCTAACATCCAGCTTTTTGTGATGCAAGTTTTTTGGTTATTATCGCTAAAAATGTTGCAAGTCTGCAAATGTTCGTTTAAGCAACAATCTTGCAACAAATTTGCTATGATTTAATAATGTTTGTTAAAAACAAAATTTGTCTTAAGAAGGTAAATCTGCAGGCCGTTCTTGGAGAACAGTCAAAATACTGTTCATTTCTATTTTGCTGCCTAATCGCAATATCCACTTTGTTAAACGAACTTTATTTCCAGTAGAATAAGACAGAAAGTAAATACAATTTTTCACGTAATCTAAATCTTGAGAGCTGCGAATGGTGCAACTTATTGCAAAAATAATTTTGCATAATAAATTATAATAAATAAATAATAAAAAATACTTAAATGAAATTGTTTGAGGAACTATCATGCAAGTTTTTTGAAGGAATTTGATCTGTAGGAAGGTAAGATAGGAAGAGAATAAAATTTTCACGTCATCTAAACCGTGGCGATATAAATCCTTTATGCAACCAGTTGTAAAAATAAATTCTCGCTCTTAACTTATAAGGAAAACGTACCTTTTTATCACAACTAATCAATAATCAAAAGAGTCAAAGTTTGGTGAAATCAGCGACCCTAAATTTTCATATAAAACCAATACCTTCCAATTGAGAGGAGAATATCATCACTATAATGATCATAATACAAAAGTTAAAAAGCTTTAATTATCTGCGAAGAAAAATCTTTACGAAAATATCGTCGTTATCTCACATGTGTATGTGAGGTAACAGCTACTTGCGCTTATATTTGTACAATGATGATAGAATGGAATATTTCTTAGATGGAGTTTTCAACCAAATTATTCACTGAAGCATAAATCAGTTTTTCCCAGCTTTTGCAAGATGTGGGTGGTCTATAATTTCGTGTTCTATTTAGCGATCATACTCAATTCTATAGGTGAATATTATAATATTAAATGTCTATAATTATTATTATTATTATATTTTATATAATACATGTGATATAATGTCACATAATAGCCATTTTGTATATTTACACTGCAAAAACTGGAGATTTTTTTTTACGGTCTCCCTGTAATACCTGAAACTTGCCATAAAAGAAAAGTAAAATAATGGAATTTTATAAGACATAGCTTAATTTTTAAATAAAAAGATATGTGTTTAAACAACAAAATCTTTTTCAACCAACAGAGATCCATTTTCCATCAAAAAGTAGAACCTAAGAAAATTAATTTTTAATTTCCCATCAAACAGTTGGATTTACGATTAATTGCTTTTTAACAGTGACAACTGGACTTTTTATTTTAATTTTATACTACTTGTTCCACATTGTTAAAAAATTTGACTTACGGTGTCCTAGTTACAAAATTTAATAAATAAATTTAAAAAAGCTACTTACACGCCAATATTGGTTCTCGCGCTTCGCGCTGATAATGTATTTACCTCACGCTGCGCGCTTAGTCTTAGTGTACAGACTTTTTAAAACTGAAGGTCAAAGCATCGTTAACAATAATTTGGGGATTGTGAATTCTCTTTTGTTAAAGCTCCTTCGGCTTTAACGAACACATCCTCAAGACGTCTATCGTCCTTCGTACTTGAGTTTATCCTTGGTATGCTGAGCGGCCTTACCGTTTTTTAACTTTTAACTTACATCCCTAATCTTAATGACCCAGACTTTGTCAATTGAAACTTTTAACGCATCGTGTTCTACATCGAAGTTGTGGTGCCTCATTGCTTCATCTTCTAATAATTGAATAAAACTTTCTCTCAAAGCGTCTACGGTGGAGAGCCTAGTTCCAAAAACAGTCCCAATAAATTTCGATTCCTGAGAAGTGGGAGGCAGTTAGTTGCAATCTAGAGTCATAGCTGGTTAGTATTTTACGCTGAGAAGGTCAGCCACCTTCAGCAGCTTTGTGTTAGATAAAAGTTCATATGGTCTCATTTAGAAGTTCAGAATAATCGTAAAATTGCTCTTCGATTCTGAATTATTATCATTATTTTTAATGTTAAAAATATTATGAACTGCGTCATACAATGCTCAATTTTCACATAAATTCAGTACCCTCTTGCTTACATAAAAAGCTAATATTTATAATGCTGATAAATAAAAAAGTATGAAATGATAGAAGTATCTCCGAAGGACAGTAATGACACAAGTAATTACGTTATCTCACCTAAAAGTGAAAAAGCGACAAACTTTTATCTATGTTTACTCTTATGAAGTACTGAAATATTTATTATACCAAATTGTACTCTATCAAAATGTGATTTTTCGATTTTCAAAGAAAATTCAAAAAGCTGTTATGATAATCTTCTAGGGCATTAAAAAAATTCTTATTTTATCTTTTTCATATCGTGCGTTATATGGCTTTAAATGTTCATTTTATTGTGTTTTTTTTGGAAATTTTCAAATACTATAAATCCGGTAATTTTCGTTTTTATGAAAACAGTCATTAGATAAATTTTTAGATTTTTTGAATACTATGAATAACGATACAGAGAATTTTTGAATTTCGAAAGGTATTTTCAAATGGTCATAACTTCATTTCTAAAAATGAGGATTGAATTTTCTATGAGTGATTACGTAATGGTTTTTCATGCAATTTCATTCTGTGAAATCTATTGTAGCTTGACTCTTTTCCAATAAAAATGTTGTTTGGAATTTTGGGACTGAAAGTCTTTATGTGGTTATGAGAAGATATCCGCGCGAAACCCTTCCTCACGCGCACCGTCAGGTTGGCCAGTTCTACCGGGACTTGGTTGTATGCAAGATTTTTTAGCGAAGCTGCACTAAATTCATCATAATTTATTTAGTTCGCCTTTTTTCGCGCATTGTTTGCTTCTCTGAAGTTGAGGCTTTTTGACTGCCATCGAAAACAGATCATGTTCTGTTGCGAATCAAGTTTTTTTCAGTTGCAATTGTCCCTTCCCATTTTGAAAAAATGGGTGGTATTTTAGAATTCTGGGATTTGTAATTGCTTCAGTGAATCTAGTTTCTAGTTTTTTGGTCGTCTCTATGTAATCTTTTTTCGAACTAAAAATAATTACTGTTTGATAACAGTATAGTACAGATAACAGACAAGCTTTCGTTTAAAAATATTTACAAAATAATAAAAACTTTGCCGGGGGATGCAAATTTCACCCCCTGTAGTTCGAGAAGAAATGGTAGTAGAAGTATATAAATTGGTGGACATACGCAAAAGTGTTCTGAAAAAATATATCTTATGTTTGTCCTTTCAGAATGCAGTTCACAGTCCGGAGGGAGTCCCCATAGCGAACGTAACCTTGGTCCTTCTTCGACTGGAAGACAACATATGCCTGATCGTAATTCCTCAGAGGAGCCTTATTTGCATGCTAGGTCCAGATCTCCTGCTGGCAGGGATTCTTCTGATAAAGTACTTGGATATGCACTTAGTCAACTTGGATTTATTCGGCTAATTCCCCGCACAAATCAGAACCTTCGATTTGAATTTCGGCATTACATTTTTCCAGCTAATAAAGCAATCAGTTGGAGAGCAGATGGAAAAAAATTTAGTCGCGTGCCAGCTGAAGAACATATTGTATTATCAACATCGAATGGTGACGTCAGTGCAATATTGGATTATTCTGGTTCTCTACGTGGAATATATATTACAACAAGGAAACGTCCGAGAGTAAAAATAAACATGATAAGCGGTGAAATTGATAACTTGACGCCAGATGAACTTAGGGATTGTCCAGTCGGCAGAAATCACCCAATCTTTCCCCAAAGTTTTATCAAAGCTTTTTCAAGTAAAGATTCGCTACAGTTCACATTGAATCCTAATGTGGAACGTGATCTTATTTCATCTTCTTCTCCCAGACAACATTCACGTGACCGGCCGTCTTCTCCTGAGAAGTCCCTTATTCCTGAGAGATCCGAATTCCTTCCTGGTCGGCCTCCTTCGGATGAAGTGCTTGGACTTACAATAGAACAGCTTGGATATGTTCGGCTTATTCCTCGCTCGAATCAAAACCAGCGATTTGAATTTCGTCGATACGTTTTTCCTAACGATAAACTAATTCGAATGCAAATAAATTCGAAGAGATATGTATTTAGCCCAACCACAGCATATATTGTATTATCAACATCCAATGGTGACATTTATGCAATACTGGACTATAGTGGATTACTTCGTGGAATATATAGGACAGATAGTAGTTTTACGCGAATAAAATTAAATATTATAAGCGGCGCAGTTGATAATATGACTCCGGATGAGAAGAGGGATTGTCCACTAGGTATACATCACCCAATCTTTCCAAATACTTTTAGTAAAGTATTTTCTAATTACGATTCATTGCAGCCCGAACGAAATCCAAATTACGAACGTAATTTTGGCTCTTCTTCTTATGTTAGAGAACCTTCACCTGAAAGGAACTCTCCTGAGAAGCCACCTCTTGATGTCCGGTCCAGGTCTCCTCCGGGCAGGCCTCCTTCTCATAAAGTACTTGGATACCCACTGGAAAAACTTGGATATATTCGGCTTATCCCTCAGATAAATCCGCACCGGCGTTTCGAATTTCGAAGATACGTTTTTCCTGTCGAGAAAAGAATTCACGTTATGCCAAAACATAGTAAATATGTATGCGTGCCAACGCGTCAACATATTGTATTATCAACATCCGAAGGTGACGTTTTTGCAATACTGGAGTATACTGGGCTTCTTCGTGGGATATATCAGACAAATAAGGAAAATAATTTCAATTTTCTAAGAGTAAGAATAAACATGATAAGCGGTGAAGTTGATAATATGACGGCTTTTGAAATGAAGGAATGTCATGTAGGAAAATGTTACCCCATCTTCCCACGTTGGTTTAATGAAGTTGTTACAAAGGAAGATTCTATGCTGTATGTGTATCATTAATTAAATGGGAAAAATAAAATCTAAAATATATTCTTTATATTCTGTGGTAGGATCAAAATTAAAATAAAAGGTTTGAATTATAATGTATTATGCTCAAAAATGTACTTTTGATCTTTTTAAATATAAATATTTTGATTGCTTAGACTGTTCTGCGTCGAGAGCGGAATTTAAAGATACTTTGAAACTTTCGTTGATATTATTTTTCAGTACAGACGCGTGTCCTCATTATCCACGCGCTATGGCAGACTCATTGGGCGAACTCAAATACATTCTAACCCCCAAGATACGGATAGCTTGGGAATCGGCTACTTCAAATAAATAAGCGTGACCACTCCAGCGACCGACTTATAGGTTAATGCGTGAGAATGCAAACATTCTACTGTATCCTTTGGAGTCTGGACACTCGTATCTGTGGAGCGCGTATGTATGTAACGTAATTAATGAAAATTTGCAGAACGCCATCCTTAATTGATTGTAGATTCGGTTGTTTTCTAGAATTTTTTATATAATTTTACTGATATGTGAAAGGAATTTTTGAATTGTTATTGTACAAAATTGTATGGCTATGCAAATAATGAAAAAATAGTATTGCTAGGATGAAGCAAGCACAAATTCCGAGAGATAGAGCAACAATCGGCAAAACAAAGAGGTCGGTAAATATCAGGTTCTGTTTCATTCATGAGTTCTGTCCTATGCTAAGTCAGTAACATAGTGAGGTTAGTAACGAAGGTCCCAACTAAGTTACCATTATAATGTTCTGTGTTATGCTAAGCGACTGCTGAGTGACTGACAATAAAGATTAATAGTTAGTACTTTCCTTCAGAACTAATATCAGTTTATCAATGGTCAGTAAATTATGTACTGCCTTTTGAATTTATGCTTATTCTATGCGTAATTTACTGGCAAACTGCCGATCTCTTGATTTATTCAGAACTCTCTGTTTACTATGTGCAACCGATAACTAGGTGCGAATAAACTGGAAACGAAGGTTTCAGACGGCCTCTATCTATCGTGCGCGATGAGGCTCGAACGAAAATTCATATTTAAGGTTTCGAAACTGATGGGTTATTCGAACTAAATAGTGAAAGAAGATTCATCCTCAATGTAAAACTGTAGTATAGATTAAAGTATATTTTATCAATTCGAATTTCGCCCCGACTTTATGACTGTTAAGGAACTAAATCATAAAAATAAATCAATTAAAAAATAATTAAGATCAGTGCATTTCACGTAATAAATATTAAATTTGAATTAGGTTTGAGGTAAGTCACTAATAAAATTTTTTAAAAATTCATTAAAAACTTAACTTGAACTAAATAGAATAACTCATCAGAACTAATTCAACTAAGATTAAAATAAATAAATTAGGCTTTTACATCTAACGCTGACAATCTAATTTAAGCTATAAGTCAGTAAAACTTACAAAAGCTGGGGCTTGAATATATAGTTTCCTAGTTCATCGCAAAAATAGAAAGAAAGGGAAGGATACAATTTCCTTAAACGCAGATACGCCGCTTTCTTTTAAGTCTTTACATGATCCTCGATACTCCGAATAGATAATATTTTAAGCCCTCGGGTTTTCGCGGGAGCTACAATGCACAACAAGGTTCCGCCTATCACAAAGTTGATGAGGCAAGCTTCTTTAGAGTTTCCTAAAGGAGGAAGACATGATTTAAGGTATCTGATATTTAATGTCGCTGGCTCCTCTTCAGATACATGGTTGCCATTGCTAAAGGAAGAACATCATAGAGAATGAATTTGATATTTGATAGATCAAGGGGGAGGTTTACCCAATAACATATTCGCTGCCCGGAACAGACTTTTGCTAGCTAAACCTTTCCCAAATTTCCCTAGATAAGGGCCTTTCTCAGAAGCTAGAGAGAAATCCTACGTTTTTGCGACGCATGGCCGTCGTCGAGAGGTTACGAATGGAACCGTATTTGGCATGTTTGGGGTCTGTTCCATCCCTTCGTTATTTGGATTGTGCTCTATCCTTGGCTCGGAGGTTAGGGCCTTGCAAGTCTGAACTTTCGAATTAGGCAAAAGTGGTTATCAGGTATTTGTACATTGTCACAATTCGCTACTTTAGTCGCCCTACCGAATATTTCTATGCATACTCTCTGAAAATTCCTGCCAAAGCAGAATATACCCGACCTACAGACTGTCCCCAAATCTGACATGTGAAAACCAAATCGTGATTAAATAGTTTCAGCAGTATAATGACTCCAGAATCCGACAACTGTGGTTGTTCACTTATCAAGGATAGAACAACTGTTAAGGAGGAATTATCCGATTTCTAAATGCCTCGCCATCATACAATAACCCCCGAGTGCACGAGGTGTAAATAACAAATCCTTCTCGATAAAGTTGAGTTCTAAATGAACCTTGGGGGCCACCAACCAATTTGTTGCATAAATCGTCATTATACAATAACCTCCAAGAGCACTAGGTGTAAAAAAGTTTATTGGTGGGTGACACTTTATGAAAAAAATTGGTTGGTGGCCTCCAAGGTTAATTTAGATCTCGAAATTCTCTAGGGAGATTTATTTTTTACACCTGGTGCTTTTCATAGCTAGTGGACCGAAGGGTTATTTTATAATGACGGATCATGTAAAAGTTTGCTAGATTACCTCAAAGGTTCATTTACAACTCAAATTCCTATAGGAAGAAATATTTTTTGCACCTGCGCAAAATTTTTGATAGGAACTTCCAGAGCCTATTACAGGCTGCAAATTGCACTCGGAAAGTTAGTAAAATTTCCGTAGAGCACTTTCTCGGGAATCTTTCCGCGTGGGTAGTATATAATTTATAGGTATTGGAGTTCAAAAAAAAGTTTAAAAGGAAGAACGAAAAATCAAACTAAATGTCTTATTCAATTTTGCGTTCGAAAAAGTACTTTAATTTTTTTTTAAATATAAATATCTGGACTGCTTATATTTTTCTGGGCCGACAGCAAATTTTAAAGACACTTAATAACTATCGCAGACATTCATCTTTTAGTGTAAACCCGTAGCCTCATTATCCACGCGTAACTACAAAGTGGGGAGAAATAAAATAACATAATAAGCGGTAACTTGTAAAACGCAATTTATAATTTTGACAGTAACACAGAGAGATAGTTAAATCTTAGGTTCCGATTCATCCTGTGTTAATAAAACAGAAACGTTGGTAATAGAGCTTCGTGCTAACTTTTCATTATAAAGTTCTGTTCGGTACTAAGTCAGTTAAATAGTGAGGTTAGTGACTGAGATGTGTGATGTGATTGATAAATACTAAGTGGCCATCAATCTGTAAAAAAGTTTATAACCATCGGTCGGTGAATGAGGTAAGTTCGTAATTTTTATGTTAACATTTTACAATAAGACGGTAAAGAAGGGAGATCGGAAACGTTTAATATTATCATTTTACTATGTATCGAAAAAGTAGGTCTAAATAAAGATTAAATATCAATTACGGATAATAGTTAGTACTTTCTTCTAGGAATGTCAAAATTCAATCACACCTTTCCTGTGTGTGACAAGGAAAGTCCCCGACCAAAGTCATGATCTTAGAACAGTCTTCAACACACGACTGAATTGCTTCGTCTCCTGTTTCACTCAAAATTGAGGGTTTAAGTAATTCATCTTTATGTACAGGAACACGAAAAATGCGTGAGTCTGTGTCTCTGCCCCAGACTTCTGCAGCCTGCTGCTTTTTTGGTAGAATTGTTTAAACTGCCATTTTTCTAACATCCTGTATTTCGCCGGCCAACATGGACAGACGAACATTTTCTTTATACACAAAGTACACATTATAGCTGATCACCGCGTTGACAACAGCCCGGTATTTCTTAGGAAAATACCTTTTCCAACAAAAAAATTACACCCCCCTTGTGTTCGGTGTTAACAATATTTCCATTGTAACTAACAGCAACAAGAAATTGTTTGACATCATTTTCATCTGAAAAAATCAAGATGGATTTTAAAATGTCAATTGCTGTTCCGGATGCTGAAGTAACGTGGCCAAAATAACACGATCCTGGCGCTTGCACAAGTTAAATGTGTTCCTCGCTGTAAATGCGTTGGTAGTATTTTGTCCCTTATTTTACTTGTACGCCATTTTTATCCTTGCGGCTGTCAAAGTAAAGACCGCGAAGTGGGTTTTTGATTAAGACATCAATAGCAGATACATGGCTACCATAAGCTACAGTCTTGACTCTTTGAATTCTGGATTTATCTATGCTTGTTTATTTACTTTAATTTTGATTTTGAATTGCTCGACCGAACTAGAGTCTGTTTTACCTTCTATCTGTATTTTAGGAGCAGTAGATGGACCAGTAGCACCACAATTTGCCGATTTCGGTTTTAGCACTGCAGAATTTTTAGACTCCCGTTTTCTGAAGAAATAAGTTACTTTCTTATCGACTTGACCTATAACCATTTGTCACAAGGTCCTTTGGTTTAAGAGAAAGAATTTTTTAATTGCCGGAACTTTCTTTGACTTATCAGGCCAGTCGCAGATACTTCCTTTCGGATTAGCTAGATCGATAGGGCACTTAAAAAAACCACGTCGAAAAGTACATTAGACTTTTTAACAAATTTTTCAATGGCCTATTTTAAACTTCAACAGGAACAAAACATGGGTCGCAGCAACCTTAGCTACGTCCAGGAAAGGGACTTTAGGTCTAGGGCAGGTAAAAGGGGATCGTGTGGATGGAAATATGCCGGCTAGTAGCTACAGACCAAAGAGAACCTGCAACCAAGTCTAAAAAAATAGACTAGTGTCTTGATAATCATCGATGAAGCGAGACAAGTATGAACAAGCCAAAACGCGTTTCGAACCCCCCCCCCCACCTCCTCCACACTATTTCTTAGTCCCTAACTCGTTGCGGCGTTTACCTACGTATGTGTAGCATTTGCTACGATTCACTAAAATTTGAATTTTCCACCCTTATTCAACGTGGTTTTCGGGGCTCAAATGAAAATCGCGGGTCGACCAATCGCTTTTATGATATGTCGAGACATACTTTATTACCCCTCGAGTTCAAATATTACCATAACGACCTTCGGGTCGCCGTGCAAAGCTACAAGCAAATTTGCATGTTTTCATGAGAATTTCAAGGACGCTGCGGGGATAGTAAATATTATACGATCGGATTGCAACTTTTTGTAAATTCATTGGTCTTGTGAGCTTGAGGTATGTGGGCTTGGGCTTTGTGGACTCAGGACTTGCGGACTTGTCCTATCTTTCCTCCCTTGAATATTTGTTTTAAGTTATAGGAACGAGTATTTAACCTTTAAAAAAATTCATGAAATTCTGATTTCGGATTTGCATTTAGTACGCCAAAAACCTTCGAGAAAGTATACTCGGATTCCTGGTAAAACATTTTTGCCAAATTTTGTCGGCATGTGTAATCCTTAAAACTTCAACTAGATAATATTTTCAAACCTAGGTTTTCCGCGTAAGCTTCGATACACAGGAAGGATACGCTCTTCGGTCCATCGCGCTATGAAATTCAAAGCCAGAGTTTAAGGTATTCGATATTTCAAATCACCGGCTTCTATTCAATAGTAAGCTTTGTAATCAAGACATTTCTTTCACAGAGATGCCTTCAGATTTTAGTTTGGCTACAAGAAGCTAGTGATCGACAGTTTCGAACGCCCAAGTCTGATCCAGTAGGGCTAAAATAGTGACCTCCGAAGGTTTCAGTGACCGGCTTATGTCGTTGGGTTTTTTTGAGAAAAGTTGAATTTATTTTGAAATAAGGTAAAGAAACGTCGCACAATCAAATTCTATTTCTTTACATTTGGAATTAAATCGTTTTTATTTCAGAAATAATTTTAAGTTTTATATAAACAGAGAACTTAAAAGTAGCGATGCTCTGAAGTCGGTGTGCCATTGATGCAATTAAAAAATATCTAAACCTAAAAATTATACTTTAACAATCCGAAGTCAGATCAAAATCTAAGTAACTTGTGATTACATTACAAATGTTTTTCAAGAAAATTTGTAGAACTTTTTTAGAAGAACAATTGTGTGCTTTATAATATATCCTATTTTACATAGTTTGACTGAAATATAGAATAGCTTGTTTTCTGAAAAAAATTGTCAATTGATAAACTAGAACAAACAATGGAAAATGGATAGCGAGCTCAGTTTTCACATAAAAAATGTCTTCCATTTGAGATAAAAATATCATTATTATAATGATCATAATAAAAAATTTTAAATTCTTTAATTATTATATGAGAGTCTGTAAAGAAAAAACCTTGATAAGCATAGCGTCGCTATCTCACCTGTATGTGAGATAGCCGCTACTTATGTATACATTTGCACTACGATGGCGCAATGAAATAATTATCAGAAACAGTTGTCAACCAAATTATTCACTGAAGCATTATTCAGTTTTTTTGCTACTTTTTGAAGATGAGGATGCCCTATACTTTTGTGCTTGCTCTTACGATCATACTTTATTCTATAGGTAAATATAATAATATAGCATATCAATCATTCTTATTATATTTTATATAATACATTTCAGATAATGTCATGTGTAATAGTTATTATGTATATTTAAATAGAAAAATCTGAAGATTAATTATTTTACGCTTTTATTGTTATACCTTAAATTTTCCCAGAAATAATACTTGCTACGTGCATAATGTACAGTATTAAGCACGCCATACATAAATTACTTTTTCACAACTATTAGATTATCCGAAGAATAATTTCTGCATAGAACTATTGAATTCAGCCAAAAGTATAAGACACCAATGTTCTGGAGAAAATAAATCTTCTATTTTTTCTTGCAGAATGCAGTTCACAGTCTGGCGGGAATCTTCATAGCAAACGTACGCCTGGAACTTCTTCTTCTGGAAAGCAGCATATGCCCGATCGTGATTTTACAGAGGAGCCTTCTTCGCGTGACAGGTCCAGGTCTCCCGCTGGCAGGGCTTCTTTTAATAAAATACTTGGATATACACTTTCTCAACTTGGATATATTCGGCTCATTCCGCGCACAAATCAGAACCTTCGATTCGAATTTCGAAATTACGTTTTGCCAGCTGGTAAACCAATCTTTTGGAGAGCAGATGGAATAATATTTCGTCGCGTGCCAGCTCAAGAATATATTGTTTTATCAGCATCCAATGGTGACGTAAATGCAATATTGGAACATACTGGTTGTCTACGTGGAATATATAGTGAAACAAGAAAACGTCCGAGAGTAAAAATAAACATGATAAGCGGTGAAATTCATAACTTGACCCCAGATGAAGCTAGGGATTGTCCAGTAGGCAGAAATAACCCAATCTTCCCCCAAAGTTTTATTAAAGCTTTTTCAAGTAACGATTCGCTACAGTTCAAATTGAATCCTTATGGGGAACATGATCCTATTTCCTCTTCTTCTGCCAGACAACATTCACCTGACCGTCCTGAGTCTCTTGTTCTCGTTAGATCCCTGTCGCCTCCTGGCAGGCCTCCTTCTGATGAAGTACTTGGATATAAAATGGAACAACTTGGATATCTTCGGCTCATTCCTCGCACAAATCAGCACCAGCGATTTGAATTTCGACGATACTTTTTTCCTTTCCATAAACAAATTCGAATGCAAATAAGTTCGAAGAGATATGTGTTTTGCCCAACCACAGAATATATTGTATTGTCAACATCGAATGGTGATGCTTATGCAATATTGGACTATACTGGATCTCTTCGTGGAATATATAGATCAGACAGTAGTTATTCGCGAATAAAAATAAATATTATAAGCGAACAAATTAATAATATGACTCTGGATGAAAAGAGGGATTGTCCACTTGGCATAAATCACCCAATATTCCCAAACAGTTTTAGTAAAACATTTTCTAATTACGATTCACTACAGTCAACACGAAATCCCAATTTTGAACGTTATCTTGGCTATTCTTCTCCTGTTAGACAACCTTCACCTGACCGGGCTTCTTCTCAGGAACCGCCTCTTGATGTCAGGTCTAACTCTCCTCCGGGCAGGCCTCCTTCTCATGACGTGCTTGGATATCCTCTTCCAAAACTTGGATTTATTCGGCTTATTCCCCAGATAAATCCCCATCGTCGTTTCGAATTTCGAAGATACGTTTTTCCTGTCGAGAAAAGAATTCATTTAAAGTTAAAACAAAGTAAATTTGTGCCCGTTCCAACCCGAGAACATATCGTGTTATCAACATCTAATGGTGACGTTTTTGCGTTGCTGGAATATTCTGAGATTCTTCGTGGAATATACAAGGCGAATAGGGAAAGTAATTTCAAATTTGCAAGAGTAAGAATAAACATGATAAATGGTGAAGTTGACCATATGACTGAATTTGAAATGAAGGAATGTCATGTTGGCAAATGTTACCCAATTTTCCCACGTTGGTTCACTGAAGTTTTTTCAAACGCAGATTCTCTACAGTATACGTATCATTAATTCAATAGAATAAAGGAAATCTGAAATATAATATTATTTGTAATCTGTAGTCGAATCGAATCATTTTCTTTAAATATGTCAAATTCAGAGAGATACACGATTTTAAGTTTTCACCCACAAGTTGTATCAAAAAACCAGATCGCACACACAGCAAAGAGAAATTTATTAAATTTTGCAGCTGCAGCATATAATTTACAAGGATTTGACTGCAACCTAAAAAAAGCCTCATTATCCACACGAACAACGGATAAACTGAGTAAAAGTAAAATATCATCGTTAGTGATAACTTATAGAACGCGATTCATAATTGTTTTATAGATTCTGTTTTTTAGAAAAATTTTCCATTAAATTTTAAACTGACATGTGGAATTGATTTTTGAATTGTTCTCGTTAAAAATTGTATGTCAGTGCGAGTAATGAACAAATGTTGATTCTTCTCTCGATAAAATTATTTGCTTTTGCCGAAAATATATCCTTCAAGTCAAGAGATTTCTAAACTTTTAGTTAGGTTTTAAGGGACGTTTATTTTCAAACCTATTTTCTCTTGGGTACCACAAGTAATTTTATAACTAAAGTGTAAATGGGTGCTTACTTTAATAAATTCGCAAATGATAAAACAAAGGTTTAAAAGACCTCGTATAATGTTTAAATGAAGTAAAAGGGACCTTCATAGTCGAATCTGGCTTTTCTCTAAAATATATATTTGATTGTACAATTTTCCTATATATCTATTGCCGGTGACAAAATAAAGTCTTTTATTATAAAGAAAAAAGTTCACCATGCAATAACCATGAAGGTTATTTCATTTTGTACTATTATGGCACACATTCTTATAATTTATAAACATATTTTTATAAATATATTCTGTTTAGAAATGAGAACTTGAAAATAAAATCTGCTTAATCCAGTTTTTCGAAATGCAATAATAACCCTCTGCTAGAATATAATAAATAACTTTTTATGTCGAATAGAAATAATTGTACTATGAGTAATATCGCCAGAATTTATAGTGACTTAGGAATATTTACTACGACTAAAATAGGTAAATCTTGACAATGTGCATTTAAGATACTATCCTGGAACTTTGCTGAAGGAACTGGAGCTCTAGGAGGATAAGGTAGCAAGAGAATAAATTTTTTATTGTCACCTAAATCGTCGTGATTTAAGTCATTTACAGATAATCATTTTAAATCATTCATAATATCCTGCCTGACTTTGCGATTACACATGCACACGTATTTTCTAACGTACTTGTTGAATTTTTTTTCTTTTAAATGTTATTTTTTACGTTCAAAACAAAAAATGAGTATTTTATCAAAGATTTTTTCCAAGAAAATTTGTGGAACTTTTTTAGAAGAACAATTTTGTGCTTGATAAATTATCGTATATTACATAGTTTGACTGAAATATAGAAGAGTTTATTTTCTAAAAAGCGTTTTCAATTGATAAACTAGAACCAAAGATAGAAAATGGATAGCGAGCCTAATTTGTTAAATAAAAACAACATCTTCCATTTGAGATGAGGATATCGTCATTATAATAATCACAATAAAAAATTTAAAATTCTTTAATAATCTGCGCAGGAAAATTTGTATGCTAATAAACTCGTTATCTCGCATGCATATGTGAGACAACAGTTACTTATGTATATATTTGTACTCCGATGGGGCAATGAAATATTTATCAGATACAGTTGTCAACCAAATTAATCACACAAGCATTAATCAGTTTTTTCTCTACTTTTTGAAGATGAGGATGAGAAACACTTTCGTGTTTGCTCTGACGGTCATACTTCATTATATAGGTAAATATAATGATATAACTTATCAATAATTTTAATCATATTTTATATAATACATTTCAGATAATGTCATATAATAGCCATTTTTATATTTACACTGAAAAAGCTGGAGATAAATTATTTTACAGTTCCATTGTAGTACCTTAAATTTGCCTAGAATTTGCCTAGAATACGTATATTTATTTAATAAACGAATATTTCATATATTCAGAAAATAAAAGTCACGAGTGGGTCATGAGACCAAAATCCTATCTTATGGACCCTTTTTTTATTTCCGAAATTGTTTCCACACGATGCGACACACAGAGTTAAAGATTTAGGATAAAGAATAAGAAGTACTAAGCAATTTGTGTCTGATTCGAAATGTTAATAATTATCAAAAAAGTAAAAAAAAAAATTTACAAAAAAAAAACTGTTTCATAATTATTAAAATTTAAGACCAGACGCAGGTTTCTTAGTGCTTCTTATTTATCATACCAAATTGTCAACTCGACGTGGACCTTCGTGTAAGAAAAGTTAGAAAATAATGAAAGTTTCGGTAATGGAGGAATATTCTCACTTAATCCACTCATCACATGGCCTTAAGAGACATAACTGAAATGCGGTGTTTACTTTGTTTTGACGTTCTTTTCTTTTGAGATGATCGTTTGGAATAGAATTATTAAATCCAGCCAAAAGTATTAAAGACCAATGTTCTGGAGAAAAGAAATCTTCTATTTTTTCTTTCAGAATGCAGTTCACAGTCTGGCGAAGAGCCTTCTTTTCGTGCCAGGGCCAGGTCTCCTGCTGTAAGAGCTCCTTCTAATAAAGTACTTGGGTATACACTTAGTCAACTTGGATATGTTCGGCTGATTCCCCGCACAAATCAGAACGTTCGATTCGAATTTCGAAATTACGTTTTTCCAGCTGGTAAACCAATCTGTTGGAGAGCAGATGGGAGAAGATTTAGTCGCGTGCCAGCTCAAGATCATATTGTATTATCAACATCCAATGGTGACATTTTTGCGATATTAGCGCATAACGTGATTTTACTTGGTATATACGGGACAAAAAGACCTCATACGAGAGTAAAAATGAACATGATAAGTGGCGCAATTGATAATTTGACCACAGATCAAATTCGGGACTGTCCAGTAGGTAGAAATAATCCAATCTTGCCACAAAGTTTTAATAAAGCTTTTGCAAGTAGCGATTCACTACAGTTGAAATGGAATCTTAATAGTGAACTTCATCCTGGTTCTTCTTCTTCTGCCAGACAACATTCCCCTGACTGGTCTTCTACTTCTGAAGAGTCTCTTGTTCTTGTAAGGTCCCTGTCTCCTCCTGGCAGGCCTCCTTCTCATGAAGTACTTGGATATAAAATGGAACAACTTGGATATCTTCGGCTTATTCCTCGCACAAATAAGTACCAGCAATTTGAGTTTCGACGATACGTTTTTCCTACCGATAAACAAATTCGAATGCAAATAAATGCGAAGAGATATGTGTTTTGCCCAAGCACAGAATATATTGCATTATCAACATTCAATGGTGACGCTTATGCAATATTGGACTATACTGGAACTCTTCGTGGAATATATAGATCAGATAGTGGCAATTCGCGAATAAAAATAAATATTATAAGCAACCAAATAGATGATATGACTCTAGATGAAAAGAGGGATTGTCCACTTGGTATAAATCACCCAATCTTCCCAACCAGTTTTAGGAAAGCATTTTCAAATTACGATTCACTACAGACAACACCAAATCCCAATTTCGAACGTCATCTTGGCTATTCTTCTCCTACTAGACAACCTTCACCTGACCGGGATTCTTCTCAGGAACCGCCTCTTGATGCCAGGTCCAAGTCTCCTCCGGGCAGGCCTCCTTCTCATGACGTACTTGGCTATCCGCTTTCAAAACTTGGATATATTCGGCTTATTCCCCAGATCAATCCAAACCGGCAATTTGAATTTCGGAGATACGTTTTTCCTTTCGATAAAAGAATTCATTTAAAGTTAAAACAAAGTAAATTTGTGCCCGTTCCAACCCGAGAACATATTGTGTTATCAACATCCAATGGTGACGTTTTTGCAATACTGGAATATTCTGGGATTCTTCGTGGAATATATCAGGCGAATAGGGAAAGTAATTTCAAATTTGCAAGAGTAAGAATAAACATGATAAGTGGTGAAGTTGACAATATGACGGAATTTGAAATGAAGGAATGTCATGTTGGCAAATGTTACCCAATTTTCCCTCGCTGGTTCACTGAAGTTGTTTCAAATGCAGATTCTCTACAGTATACGTATCATTAATTCAATTAAATAAAGAAAATCTGAAATATAATATTCTTTGTAACCTGTAGTCGGATCAAATTATTTTCTTCGAATATGACAAATTCTGAGACATACACGATTTTAAGTTTTCACCCACGAGTTGTTTCAAAGAACCATATCGTCCACACCGCTAACAGAAATTTAATAGTTTTTGCAGCTGTAGCATATAATTTTCAGGGATTTGAGTGCATCCCAAAAAAGCCTTAATATCCACGTAAACGACAGATAAACTAAGTAAAAATAAAATAACATCTTTAGTGATAACTTATAGAATGCGATTTATAATTGTTTTTAGATTCTCTTTTTTAGAAAAGTTTTATATTAATTTTGTAACTGAAATGTGGAATCGAATTTTGAATTGTTATCATTAAAAATTGTATGTCACTACAAATAATGAAAAAATGTTTATTTGTTTCTAGATAAAATTCTTTGCTTTTGCCGAAAATGTGTCCTTGAAGTAATTTACAGAGATTTTGGATGAATTATCGAGATTCCAGAAAAAGTTCCCTTATGATGTAAAGATTTTAAGTGATATGTAACCTTTTAATTAGGTTTTAAAGGATTTTTAATAAATTTTAAGGTTGACTTGATGATAGTTTAAAATAGACGTTTATTTCTAAAAATATTTTCTCTTGAGAACCACAAGTAATCTTATAACTAAAGTGTAAGTTTATTCCAAGTATATATTTGTCATAAGCATAGATAAAATAAAAATATAAAGGGACCTTCATCGTCGAAATCGGCTTTTTATCAAGATACATATTTGATTGTACAATTTCCCTTTATTTCTATTGCCGGTGACAAAATAAAGCGTTTCATTATAATGAAAAAGTTGTTCTTGGAATAACCTTGAAGGTCATCATGGTTATTCCCAAAGTCAAAACAAAAGTCACATTCATCAAATACAGATGTAGCCTTAGCGACCGTGAAACCCCCTTTGTTAATGTTTTTCGTTAGCGCTAAAAATTTATCTGACATTTAAGGTCATCTTGAACATATGACCTAAGTGCATGTTTAAATATAAAATTTTGCGTCCTTTTGATTGCCGACGTCAAAAAAGGGCATTTCCATTTTTTCTAAATTTGACCTTGAAACAACCATGAAATTCGGAATAAGCTTGAACTTTGTGAAAAATATCTTACTTAAAAAGATACAGGCATGCTCCTCTACTTTTGCGACACCCGTATATGGCACCTACATCGAGGTAGCTGTAGATTTTTTCCCGTTTAAATATTACCTATTGGGGTGGCTGCCGCTGCTTCGTCCACCTAAAGTGCCCCAGCTGACGTTAACTATACTAAAATCACACCTATTTGAAGAATTCCCCGTATATTAAGCGAAAGGAAATTTTTTACAAAAAATGTTCCCGGACTCCTGGACTATTTGAAGTAAACCCTGTAGTCCACTATGTAAAATACATCTTCATTTAGACGAAGTAAGTGTCTTGGTACCATAATCGATATCACTCTAGCACCTGCTGGGTGATCCGTGACACTTTGGTGTCAGGTTCTCAAAGATCAAGCCCTGCAGGAAGAGGAACTCATGCTGTCGTAGCGAGGCCACAAGGATGGTATGTGAGAAAGCTTAGTCGTTCGTCGGTGCTTGATACACTGACTAGAGCGGGTGGTCTTATTAACGAGGCTGTTCGCCCCACAAAGGCGACAAGAAAATTTGCAGAAGGCCTGGTCGCACACACTATGGGTTTGATCAAGAAGGAATGTGATATATCTATGTCTAAAAGATCAAGCCATAAAAAACAGCGAGAGGAAAGGGTAGATATCGCTACTTCAGGAAGTAGACGACGAATTCTGGGTTTGCGTTCATAAATTCGTAACGTTCTCTTGGATATCGAGGTCCAGAACCTCCACAGGATCCCTAGAGAATGGAGATTATCGTGGACAAACTCGTTCGACACCATCCGGGAAGAGTCTGTTCCACGATACCAGTGGTGTAGGCGGAAGTGCCGCTCTTAACAAATGGAGAACTGTACTCCTTTGGGCAACCACCAGACTCCTGGTCCAGATAGCACACCAGATGAAGTGCTTTAAGTTTTTAAACCCATGACATTCAGGCTTCTCTGCATGCTAGAAAACACAGGAAAGATTTATGAGAAGCTTTTACGGACTCGTCTACAGATCAGGCCATGGAAGGGTAATCAGAGATCGAGGAACTCCTGTGTGCTGATCTTTCTCGATGTGAATAAGTCCTTCAACTCAGCGAGGTGAGGTCGATTGAGGGTTCCGGTGTATCTGCGAAAAGTGATTAGAGATTACCTGAACGAAAGGGAGTTATTGCGCGATTCCACGGAGAGATAGAAGAGAAGGAAAGTCGCAGCTGGTGTGGCCTAGGGGTCTGCCCTTGGACCAGACATCTGGAACGTCGTATATAATGGTCTACTAGAAATCTCGCTAAGTGGGCCAAATTAATTTCATTTACAGATGATCTAGCGGCCATACCCTACCGTGTCAGTTCTGGCTGTAATAGTTGTGGCGTAAGTAATCCCTATTTTCCTCCTCACCTAAGAAAGGAAAAGGACACATGAGCGATGCCAATTGAAAAGAGATCGCACAAAAATTTACGTCATTTAAGGAGGCCACCCTTTAAAGAAACTCTTCCAGGTGACTGTTGTGAAGCACTGTAAACAGCCGCGATTTGCTCGGAGTCCTCGTCAACGCGACATTGTCGCGCTGCTACGGAGGTTTCGTGCATCGTAGCTGTGTCTTGTATTTTGGAAAAGTTGAAGCTGGCTACAACGACTGCGCCAAAGCATAGTAAAACAGCCTCTTTATTTAGACCGAAACTTGAATATGGCTCTATATTATGGGAACCACATCAAAAGTATCACCTGAATTCACTTGAAAAAATCCAGAAAAGATTTCTTCAATTATTGTTCATCAAAAAGGAAGGCTTGCTATTCACCAACTGGCAGCTATTTTTTACTACTATGTAAAAAATTAAATATGTTCAGGCTAGAAAAACCCTACAGTTACATGCTTATAATTTTTGTGTTTAAAATTATGAGAAGCTTTGTAAATTTTCAGTATCTTTTTCAACATATTCAAGTCAATAACGTCTTGATGAGAAATTCACCGATTTTAAGAATGTGCACTATGATGAATGAATTGGTCGTTCATACAGCGACAAATCCTAATATTGATATGTTTACGATCTCTTGCTCAGCCTTTAAAACAGAAGCAAAACATTGCATGATCTCTCGTAGAGTACGAACCCTATATATCTTGAAATTGTCTTCAGCTTTTGGGTATTATTTTCAACTAATAAAAAAATTAAAAATAAAACTGTAATTTCTTCTTTTTCGGTTAGAATATTTCATTTTATATTGACAGTAAAAACCAAAGCACACATAATATTATATAGTTTGATTAAAATATAAAATATTTTATTTTCGAAAAAGCATCTTCGATTAATAAACTAGAACCGGTGGTCAAAAATAACTGTCTAAAGAGGTCAATAAGTCTAGAAACAACGAATTTTGATGAAATCGTCGAGCCTAACTTTTCACATAAAATATAAGAATACCTTCAAATTGAGAGGAGAATATTACCATTATAATGAGCATAATACTAAACTTAAAAGGTTTTAATTATCTGCGAAGGAAAATCCTAACACAAATAACTCCGTGATTTCAAATGTGTACATGAGATAACAGCTACTTATGTATATATTTGTACTCTGATGACGCAATGAAATATTTCTAAACTGCATTTGTTAACCAAATTATTCATTGAAGCATTAGTCAGTTTTTCTCTGCTTTTCGAAGATGAGGATCCATACTTTCATTCTCACCTTGGTAGTCCTTTTTAATTCTATTGGTAAATATAATAATATAATACATTTATCATTTTTAATATATATTATACGATAAATGTCAGATAGTAGCATATAATAACAATTTTTTATATTCACACTGTAAAAACTAGAGATTAATTTTTTACTAGCCCAGAAAAAAGTTTTTTTTTTAAATGTATAACTTAAGGTCGTTCACTATAAACAAATTACTCTTTAGCCATATAATGGAATTTTTATATGCATAGCTTCATTTTAACCATAAATACTAATTAATTGATAGATATTTGAATAATTGACCTAAAGACATTTATTTAAAGAACAAGATCATTTTCAACAAACAAGAATCCATTTTCGCCCGGTTAGTAGAACCTAAAAAAATTAATTTTTAATTTCCCATCAAACAGTTAGCTTTAAAAACAAAGATGACTAAATTTTCTATCAAATAGTTCAATTTTAACTCTACAAAAACATTTTCTATAAAGTAGTCACACTTTTGAAAATGTTTTATATTGTTTTGGGAGAATTTTATACATGGTGTCCGAGTTACGAAATTCAATAAATAAATCGAAAATAGTTACGTCGATGGTCGTGAGGGCTAAAGCGCAGGCTTTGGATCCACTCTGTCGGCTTGCGGGTTCGATTCCCGCCTCGCACTCTGGAAGAGCCTCG
>JAAAKG020152173.1:0-31172 GCA_010014905.2 Druon quercuslanigerum
CTTCTCATAATCCCATCATGCATACAAAAAGGAGACATCAAGTGAACAGCTAGTTATGACCTCCATGTCTGAACGTTTGTGTTTTTTTCAAGTGAAGGCAGTCGTTCACTAATAACATAACTTACGACATGTGTAGTAAATAAAACCAAGCATTTAAATTAAAAACAGCCTTCATTGTGACATTATTATTTTTTAATTTATTGGAAAAGCAACAATTCCTAAGTCTAACAAAAAAATAAAATTCGGCATACCTATACGCTAGTTCAAAAAAAACTGCATTTTTAAAATAAACGCCTGTTAATTTTTTAGAATTCGCAGGTGATTTTCGAATGAATGGTACAAATAAAAAAATTTATTAAACTGTGAAATGCGGTTTCCGTTATTTTTGCCGTACAATGATGTATCAAAACACTGAAGCACCAAAGCATTCTCATTTCATGACCTAGATTTTTCTTGAAATAGTGCCTGATTTGAAATGGAATTTGTCACTTATGTGTTTCGAAGCTTAAATTAATAAAATAAACGAATTAAAAAAAATAAAAATGAACAAAAGCATCCCTGTGAACCAACTTTTTGCCAGGAACGGAATATAATATATTAGGTTATTATTAGTAATGACCATAAAATATTTAGGAATCAATCATTTTGCCCTAAAAGGCAGTAGAAGGAAAGGATGGAAAAGTAGCGCAAATTAGTGGATGAAAAATTCGAGTGTAGAATTTGTTTGAGACGATACAAGAACTAGAATTACAAATACGACAGCACATTTATTGAAATATATTTTTAGCTCAATCTCAACATCCTCAACAAAATTGATAAAGAAGTTGAAGCAAATCAAGGAGACCATTTTACAAAAGTAAAGTGTGCTAGTAAATATTTTATAAGGTTTAAAAAATATAATTATTTAGAATATAGAATTATAGAATTATTTCGGAATTATTTATAATCATTAATATATCAATCAATTTTGAGAAACGGTAATAGACTTTTTCATAACTATTTAAAACAATAAAAATATGTTCCTTCAGTGGCAACTGCGGTAAATGTCATTCCGTTGGGCCCAGATTCAATATCTATGATATACCCAAACTGTGGTTTGGGTATATCAAACGTAAGCCATCAAAAGTGGCTTACATTGTCTCTGCTGTCTTTTGCGTGGCCGGGTAAGCTGCTTTATTCCAAACTTATAAATAAAAAAGGTCCGAGTACCACAAAGTTTCAGCTGAAACTTATTATACCTAGAAATATTTAGGGGAAACGACATTTTACGGCAGCAGATTCTTAGTTCTATTTAAAATTGTGATTTTCGACCTTGGAAATCCTATTAGAATCCCTTATATCCTGAAAAATTCGATGCCTTGAAATTTTATAAAATTACTTCAAATCCTTACAATCTCTTGAAATTTCATCAAATCTATTCAAAACTCTGTGAAATTCCATGGAATCTGATATTTCCTGAAATCATTGAAAATTTATTAAAATGCTTTCAGAGTTTTTAAAATCCCTTACAATCATTGACGTTATCACGAAATGTTATAAAATCCATTAAAATTAAAAATCCATTGGAATATTTTAAAACATCCTAGAACCTAGGTTCTAAACAATCCTTTCAACTCATCTGCAATTTTAGGAACTTATTTAGAACAATATAAAATCATTTTAAATCCCTTAAAATCAATCGAGTCCTCTGAGTATACTTAACAATTTTTTAATTTCTTGAAAATTCTTTTAAAAGTTTTAAAATACCCTGTACAATTTTACAACATTGGAAATCTTTTGAAATCCTTGAAATTTCGTTAGGCTCTGGAATCTTTATAGGAATATTTTAAAATTTCCCAAAATCTTTGGAAATACTTAAAAATATTTAAAAATTTCTGAAATCTTTGAAAGCTTATGAAAAACCTCAATCATTGTGGATACATTCTTTGAAATCCGTTCAAATATTATAAAATCCCTTGAACTATTTTATGTCCTATGAAATCCTTAAAGATCCTGGGAAATTTATTTAAATCACTTATTGGCGACAGCGTTTAAAGGCACTTAATATTATTGTAATCCTATGAAATCTGATTAATTCTCTTGAAATCCGTTAAAATGCCTGAAATTTTTTTTTAAACCTTTACAAATCTTATGAAATCCCTTTAAATATTTTTAAATATCCTAAAATGTTTTAAATCCTATAAAATATTTCCACATTTTTTAAAACTCTTAAAAACCGCATGAAGTAACTTTAAACCCATTAAAAATCATTGAAATCCTTGAACAATCTTAAACAATTTTTTAAATCTCTTGAAAATTCTTTGAGATCTTGTAAAATACCCTAAGATATTCCACATCCTTTAAAGCCTTTTGGAGTCTCTTAAAACTTTCTAAAGCTCTTGAAAACTTCTTCGAATCTATTAAAAGTTGAAATTCTGTAAAAATCCTTTTAAATATTTAAAAACTCTTTGAAACCCCTTAGAATCTTCGAAAATACCCTAGAATCTTACAAATCATCTGAAATCTAGATTAGCTGATTAAATTCTTTAAAGACAGTTGAAATTATTTAAACATCCATTGAACGTTTAAAAATTCTTTGAAACTCTTTAGAATCTTTGAAAATATCCTAAAATTTTAAAAATTCTATCGTATTCTATCTTCGGAATCTTCCGACATTCAAGGACATTTTTGAGAATTATGGAATTTTTTAATTCCTGTGAAATCCCCTGAGTTATTTAAAAAACTCTTCAAATTATTATTAGAGATTTTGTATATCTATTGAAATCCCTTCCAAATCGATTGAATTCCGATAAAAATCCATTGAAATGTTTGACATTCTCAGAAGTCCCTTAAAATCATTTAAAATACCCTAAAAATATTTGTAAATTGCTTAAAAGATTTGAAAGCTCTGAACATTTCTTAAAATAAATAAAATTCTTGAAAATCATATGAATTCCATTGAAATCTGTGGAAATCCATTTTAAATCCCCGTTTATATTTTTAATATTTTCAAACTCTATTTAACGATATATATCGATAAAATATTTATTTCTTATAATTATTTATGATTTATATTTTTTATAATATTAGAATTTTTAATTCAGATGCTGTCTTTGTGCTCTTGTTCCATGCTGTATGAAGAGTTGTAAGGATGTGCATCACACGTGTCCGAACTGTGAAACATTTCTCGGCAAGTATGAAAAATAAGAAAAAAGCTGAGTGAGTTGAATTTAGAAGCCTAATGTTAATAATAAATGAGTGTTTTATTATTAAGTATTTATGATGAGAAAATTTTTTTTTAGAAAAAAACTTGACAACAAGAATTTTTTGAATCAACTTATTAATAAAAAATAAATAAATTTTTCTTGATTTAACAACAATACATCACTAATATCTTCCTTAGTTGAAATACGAACATTCAAATTACGCGCCATTGTGCCCTTTAAAAGTATATATACGATTTCGATATTCTTTAACCTCAAAACTAAAAACAAATCGTTAACGACGTCAACTAATGACGACCTTGATTTAGGAGAAGCTTGGAAACCTTTAAAAAATCCGCTCATCAATTTCTGCCGGAAAACAATATAATGTTATCTTTTTGTTCATAAGAAAGCTAGTATGCTTACTAGTTAGTATAAAGTTAGCATACTTTTCTTGTTCGATAAAATACCGTTGCCACAGAAACAGGATCAAAACAGTGCAGGTGCAGATAGTGCCAGACAGTGCGTGTTTGTTGACGTTTATCAATTGCTATTTGCTTTCGAAGTTTGCGAACAAAACGCATAAAATTGTATGAAAAAGGAATATAAGTACTGGAAAAGGGACAGGGAAATGGAAGATTCTGACGAGATCAGCCCGCTCCAGTCAGAAATTAAGAGCCAAGCGTGGCAAAAATTGTCGAAGCAAGTTCCAATAGACGAACAAAAATCAGATGTGAATTTTGAAATTCTTGAGGATGAAGATGGGGATGCCGAATCTCAACAGCCCACCTATCAAATTCGTCCAAAACTTTCTGAAAAGTAGGTATATTAATTTATTCCTTTTGCAAGAAGTAAAAAATCCGATTTATTGTTTGACACGAAATAATGTCACTGAATTTGGGAACGTTTATAAACGAAGTTATCCAATTTGCGTTTCTTTTACTAATTATTTGCACCTGGTGCCAGGTAAAATAAAAATTAATTTCATTTCAATAGCCCCTAACATCCGACACTCACGCACTTTGAAAATTTATACAGAAAATAAAAAACAAAAAATTTCTTTTCGTTTATAAATGTTGCAGACTTCAGTTACATAAAAATAATAACTAAAATCCATATGTTTACCCCTAACCGGCACCACGGGTCTAGGTGATCCAGGATTTATTTTTCTGCGAAATAAAAATTGAAAAAGTCATCTAATTTTGTGTAAAAAACGGTATTTTTAACTTGCTATACTAATTTTAATTCCATAAAATATTTTTATTTATTCATATCTATTCCAAAACTATTCGCTCTTACTTTTGAAAGAGTTGAAAAAGGGTACATGAATTTTTACAGTCCGAAACAATTTTACAGGCCTTTACATTCCGTACAGGGAGTGTGTCGGTTATGGGTTTCTTTCAGAAATTTAGAATATTTAATTGCTATATGCAGTTCATATTTCGAAGTGTGGCTCTGTCCCGAAAATTCGGGACCACTAGTACATTCCCTTTTCCAACTCCAAATTTTTCGGGGCGACTAGACGCTACATTAATATTCATAGTAACATAATTTTTAAATAAATAACTACTGAATGAAAATCAAAACTATAGTTAAAGAATCAATAGCATTGTGAAACTGAAGTTTTTAATGTTCATGTAAAACGAAAAATAGAGAATGTTCTTCCGTAAAATCTAAAAGATGAATTTTGTAGCGCTGGATGCCAAGTAATTTAGAAAAAAGTTTCATCCCCCTAGCTGGCAAAGAAAGTAGTTTCTTATCTGAAATCATTTGTATGCATTTGTCATCGAAGTCAACAAAACTCAAGTTTCAGATTTTAGGGAAAGAAACTTGGAAAACATTTCTTTTTTTCTCGATTTTTTAAAGTTAAGAGTTGAAGACGACTGCTTTCCCGCGCAGATAAGGGATAATTCATCACATATTCGTACGTGAAGCATGCATTTTCTAGATTTTAATATTCTCTAATTACAAAAAAAAGAGTCAAACGTGTCGTTCTCCAAGTTAAGAACAATGGAAAACGTATAACAGGGGGGGGGGGGGGCAGAATTACTCAAGTATGCATCATGTATTTTGTAAATGACACCGTAGCTGAGGGCAAAAGCAGTCGTTTTCAATCCCTAATTCTCAGAAACCGAAAAAATTGTATGATGTGCTCTAGCTAATTTCAAAAAAAGCCTGATTCCCTCAGTTACCAGGCAAAAAAGTCGTCTTCATTTTATAAGTCTCAAAAAATGGAAAATAAAAATATTCAAATGTGTTGCCAGTTTCTTATCTCAAATGTGAGGCATGACTTTTGTAGTTTATGACGGTAAATAATTGAAAAAAGTGAGATCGCTCGAACACCTGGAAAAAGCAGTCGTCTCGCACTACTAAATCTCAAAAATCCAAAAAAATCGAAAATGTCTTTCAAAATCTACATATAATCTGAGGGATGAATTTTATAGATTTTTGTGGCAAATAAATATAATAAAAGTTTCATCCCACTATTTGCCGGGAAAGTTTTTTTGTATTTATTTGCCATTAAATTCTACAAAATTCATGGCCTGATTTTAGGTAATAATCAATTTTTATCATTCTTTTTTATTGTTAAGACTTCGAAATTGAAAATAACTGCTTTTACCGACAGTAATGGGGTTGACACTTTTTTTTGTTGCAATTTTTTACTATTTAAATCTATAAATTTATCTATCAGATTTTAGTTAAAAAAACTTGGAATACATTTTGGAATTATTTCACGATTTTTGAGGTTCAGGGGTTCAAAACAGCTGCTTTTCTCAACAGGAGAATAGAAGATTTTAGGAATTTTTTCTATTTTTGAGACTTATGGATCCCTTTTTTTGGTAATAATTTATCATGAAAATCCACAAAAGTCATGCTTTAGATTTCAAGGGGGAACATTGTTTATTTCTCGTTTCACATAAGTATTGCAAACTTCAGTTTCATCGTCATATTACATAATACCTACGTACATTATATTTTATTACTAACAAAATTATTGAATTAAGGGTGCGGAGCTAATAATTGGATTCTTTAGTTCTTTTATCTATTTTTTGTTATCACTTTTTAATACTCGGCACAAATTTTTAATTTTAACACATTATTCTTAATTGTATGGTGGCTTGGATTCGATATAAATATGTGCATAATTTCTTTCTGATATTATTTCTATCGTTTTTTCTTTTTTTTCAAATAAAACATAATAGTAGACGTACTTTTCGAAAAATAATTTCGTGTAGATCAGTCCATTTAAATAGTATAAACAAGTAATAGGAATTCAATAGTTAAAATATATATAATTGTACGTGTGAAAATTATGATATATTTGAGAAATACATAATATTGCCTAGTATCTTAATATTATTCCTCTATAAACCGTTACGAATTGTTGAACATTTTATATACTAGTTATTAGAAAATTTGGAACAAATCAATATATTCAATATAGAATCTTGAATAAAATCTAATATTTCTATAAATAAAAAGTAAATGTTTAAAGATCACAAAAAAATGAATAAACTGTTCAAGCATAGGTTTAAACCCATGAATGCAAAAGAAATAATACACAGCGTACTATACGACCAACTCTCGACAAAAACTTTCAACGAGGATGATGCGTATCAGTGGAGTAAAGAAATAGCAGACATAATCAAATTGAAAATGAAGGGTAAAATGATTTTTTTAAATTCCACTCAAGAAAAATGAAAGTTCCAAATGCAGCTCTTATTACTCAAAAATATATTTTCAGAATTAAAGTGCAAAGAGTACAAATTCATTGTAAACGTTGTTATGGGCGAACAGCGTGGCGCTGGTGTAAAAATGGGAACGAGGTGTATTTGGGACGCTGAAGCCGATAGTTATGCCTATGACAACTTTGTGAACGTAAGAATGAATAAAATTTTCACTTCGTAGGAAGTTGCTTCCTAAAAGAGTCTTCTTAATCAACATTCCAGACATAATATTTCACATTTTTTTTAGGATTCGTTATTTTGCGTGGCCACGGTGTACGCCATTCACTATTATTGAGAAGCAATCAGGATGTTTTTCATTAGAAGACAATATCATTTGAGTTTTCGAAAGGCTGTATCGATGTAAGAGTTACATTATAAAATAGTGTCGTGTATATTTATTTTATTTAAAGTATATTTTAGAGTCTTTTCAAGTTTAATTCCAGTTATAGTTGTGTCTATTTTGTGAAGCGCAGTCGACAATTATCGGTTTTACGCTCGCTAAGTTCTATAATTATTATAGCACCATAATTCACGGATGAGGTCTACAAAGCTATGATTAAAGAGTACGAAATTAGTCGCATCAGAGTTAATAGTTTGTTTTTAAATTTCCTAAATTATCAGTAAATTATTCGACGGATACACAATTCTATAATAGTTTATATAAGTTTAAGAAATTATCGAAGCTTAAAGGATATTTTATAAGCCATATACACTTAATTTATACTAAATTCAATAAATTACTAAATTAGACATTTCACCTTAGTTATTTTAGATTTAGAAGGTAGTATTTTCACTATTTAAGAAGTAAAAATACAGAAATAGCAGGGATTACTATAAATTAATTTCAAATTTTTCTAAATGTTGAGAAAGAAAATATAAATTTAGCTTTCTCTCTCAATGAAAACGTCTTATATTGACGATAAGTATAATATTAACAATTAAGATTTTTATTATGTTGATATCATTTATAAATACGCTCATTCTTACATTCATAATGCGAATTCAGGTATAATTGAATTCACTCTTGAAATAGTAATATTATAGGAGAAGAATTAAAACAGTATTTTTGATTCGATTATTACGTCTAGGTAAATAAATTATTTGAAAAAGGCAGATAACCAAATAGACGAACAAGTCTGGTTAGATCGGATTAAGTTTTTTACTAACGGTAGACAGTTTGTTTTAATTTTTATAAATATTATTATTACTTTGATTTACTTTGCATAATAGCAGCTTAGCCTGTCTTTTCTTCTGGGGCTAATCTTTTACATTATGACACAGGGTGCGGCACAGCAAAGTGGTAAACAGAGGGGTATTGCTACTTTTCCTTTCTTGGCTTTCCACTTCGTTTCGGATTTTGCTTCTCTGTCGTACATCGCTCGTTTCCATTCACCCTTGTCTGACATGTACGCGCTCTGAAAGTCAACAGAAAATTGCTTGAATGAAATACAACATTACGGAAATTAAATATCAAAATTAAATATATGCCGGGTAATTTTTACCCGATTCCTACCTTACCGAATTTTTGGACAACTCGCGTCCAAAATGATTTAAATAAATAATTAAAAAACTGTAAAATTAAATGAAAGCCACGACTGAATGTTTGTATTGTACACACATTTCAGGAAAGACAACCAAAAATTTTCAAAATAATTTTGTTGTAATTCCAGTTTAAGACCATACAAACGTTTCTTAGTGCCTTTAATTTAATTTTTTTTATTTCACGCTCGATATCTCAATTAGTGTAGACGTAAGTTGTTGCGTAACTTTTTGGGGGGGAATATGTACGAATCGGGTGAAGAAGTTTAAGTTTAAAAAAATTAATTCCTTTAAAATAGTAATTTTTGAAACATTCAAATGTGTCGACTGGTTCAATTTTAATTAATTAAACTCCCTTTTATTAGTTTTGAAGATAATGATTTATGAAAATGCGCATCTGAATTATAACTATTGAAAACTTGAAGCTTCTTTCTTTTAGAATTCAATTCTTTATTTATTTAAAAGTTCATAGCTTCTTAAATAAAATATTTCCAAGTTTGACATTGAGGGTTTGTTAAGTCAAAATATGTATTCTAAATTCAATTCATAGAATTTCTATCAAGAAATGGTAAAAATAACTTCGTAAATAATTTTTTTTTAAATAGAGTTTTAAAAAAATATAAAGTTCAAAGTGAATAAAAAAAGAGCTACTTACGCCAGATTGTGACATGGATCCACTTCCATCTCGTTTTGATAATTCAGATCCTGGTGGATAGTAAACAGGAGATCCTGCCTTGCTTCTGGGCGGAGTAGTTGTTGAAAATTCTACTTCTTTTTTAAACGTCTCCTTTGTCTTTCGTTGAACCTTTCCATTCCTGTCGATGTCATTCAAAACTTCTCTCTGCGAAAATCCAAACGAAAAATTAGATAATCACCTTTAAAATTAAAATTTAACAAAATCTTCAACATCTTTAAAATCTAAGTTTCGTTCTATAAAAATAATTGTAGGAGTGATTCCAATACTTCATTGTTAAAATTTAGCTTTATTTTTGAAACCTGTAAAAAAGCGTTTAAATATGTACTAAAATTTAAAGTTGCATTCAGAATATTTATCACGCAATAATTGAATCTTTCAAATTAAATGTTTCCAATAAATTTAGAAAAAATAGGTTCTCTTCAGTTTTTCCGCCTTTATTTCTGGTTTTTTGTTATTTTATTGGTATTTGGTTTGTTTTTATTGCTTGTACAATCTTCAAACTCTGGATTCTAGCATGTAAAAGTCAAAAGAGTTGAGTTCGAAACGATTGAGGATCACAAGTCTCATCTCTCTTGGCCTTTATGATTTACCATACTTATCGTAAATGCAACCAAGAAGATTCATAATTTAATTGATGATTCGATTTCAGAGAGGGCGTAAATCGAGTAGCAGCTTATAAAGAACTCGACACTGAACTTGTAAAAAATGTGAAATTCGCAACAGTGGATGGCGTAAATCTCGCAATTTTCACAAAGAGATTGTATTCTGAGAAGTCGGTGAAAGAAGCGGATGAAGTTTGGACGTGGGAGTCTCTCTTTACGCAGGTTGCTTCAGAACTCAACAGTGAAAATCAATCTGATTGATAAATTAATTTAGAAATTAATTTAATGTGTCTTACGTGTGGCCTTTTGAAGAATAAAAGTTTCGTACGTAAACTGAGAACTCTTTATATTCGCATTTTTAAAGATCATTTTTTTCCGGAAATAATTATTCATGAAATAATTAATTTTTTAATTGCTTAATTCATGCTATAATTTTGACGCAATTCTCTAATTATTATGTTGTCGGGTCGTGCGACTTTTTTCGACTTTTTCCGATTTTCTTACTAGTTCTCTACTTAGTTTAAATTTCAATCACATTGAAACTTTGAAATTGGAAATTATAATCTACTGTTTCAAGCATTATGACGAATTTGTTATATTTACAGCTTTTACTAGTGAACAATAAATATACAAAGTTACTACATTTAAAAATAAATTTGTTGCTTTATACATTTTTTGTAAACGTGCAAAAACATGTTTTTTTATTAAGTCATATGTAAACATTTAAAAAAAGTTAAATATGTCGAACCTGACATTTATTCAGCTTAAACAAATGAGAAATTTTATCATTTTGCTTTTTCGGGAAAAAACTTTAGTCGTAATTTAAGATTGTTGAAATTTTATTTTTTTGTAGTTTTGGAACGTTATAAACATCACGAAAAAAATGTTTCCCAAGAATAAAAAATAATAACATTAAAAAAAATTTTAATGTTAAATTGTAAATATAAAAGAGATAATCGAAGATATTAACCGATTTCAGCATTTTTTCTTTACTTATTTTGGATGTCGGTCCTACAAATTGTTATTCCTCTGCTCAAAAGATTCGAATAATTATAGCATTTTTACTGCGCTCTACTGAAGAGTGTAGTTTTAAATTTACATTGAGAGTATAGTAGGAAGGAAATTACAAATCCTGGGGAAAAAATTATAAGAACGATGTTAAACATATCAAAATTGTATATTTAACTCATTTTGTTATTTCTCTGACTTTTTTATATCACTATGAATAGATTTCCAACGATTTTAAAATTAAAAATAATAAATTCTCTAATGGCATAAATCATTGAAAATTATTTTAAAATATAAAATTTAACATAAAAAGATATTATTGGTCCTTTTTGACATGTAAAAATAAATGTTTAATCTTTCCCTTATTTTGCCCCTTTTTCGTGAGAAAATTACCCAATTTACCCTGTTTTGAGCTCCTTTTGTGATGTGATCCCTTAGTTTATCATTTAAAATTTTCATGATACTATTAGGCGACTATCATTAAAAATTGATTCCGCTATGAACTCTATTTTTGATCTCTAAAGTGAGTTATAGTCCTGGAAATTCTATTCTTTAAATTCTTGGACTAAGAATTACGAGTGAGAAGCCAAAAATCCTACCTCAGATTCGGAGAAGGAAGCCATCAGGTCTTCAAGTTTAGCTGGTGGTTCTTGACTAACCGGTGGCTTAGCAGGATAAACCTTGACTCCTCCTGTAGGAAAAGGTTTGGGACGAAGGTCTTCGGAATTCTTGCTGGATTGTTGCTCGAATTTGTAAATCGTTTCTTTCGCAGTCGACTGGACTGGTGGATAATAAGTTCTAGGTGGACTGCGGGATCTGCTGGTGTAATGTTCTTCGATTACTTCCGTTCGAGTTTCACTCACAGGAGCAGGTGGACTTTGGTAGAAGGTTGTACTCTTGACCTCGGAGTGATCAGTGTAATCTCCAGGTCCACGAGGTCCGTATCCATTGATGTCTGAGTACTTGTCCCTCCTTCGGAGGCTGGAAGTTCCAGTTGGCGATGGAGTTCCGCGATAAAGAGTCGTAGTGTTGCTGGAGGTTTGATAACTCGGGCTGGAGGGTCTATAACCAGTGCGTTCCTCTCGGAAGTATTTTTCCTCGGCGTGAACCGTTTTCGATTTGGTGGGAACTTCGATCGGAGAGTACCTCACGGGACTTGAGGAACGGTATCCCTTTTGGTCTACCTGCAATTTGTCAAGAGATTTATTAGATGTCGATGGTGTCCTTTTTTATAGTTATTGTGCTGTGTTTATTTTTTAAATATTTTTAATTTCATTACCTCATATGTAATAGTTTTCTGGCTTGTCGAATCCTTTGGTGAAGTATAAGAAACGGACTTGTCGATATTTTTGGCCAGAGTACTGCTGTTCAAATAAGTATCGGGTGCTCCAGGAAGTTCATAGGTGTAGGTCTTGATAGTGGTTGTTACTTTAGTGTTTGGACCTGGTGCCAAATTCGCTGGCACGGCAGGTGTGATATCCTCAATCACTTCTTGTGAGGTGCTTGTCAAAGACCTTGGTTCGGTCCGATAACCTGGAAGTTTAGGAGTAATGACTTTTAATTTCCTATTAGCAATTATACGTGTGGTACACCGCGCGGGAAACACTGCATTGCCAATTTATAATATACAAATATAAAACAAGTGAAATAGTTAAATTTTAGGTGTAAATTTCGTTGTTAAATGAGTCATTTTGATTGCTTCATTCCTTTGAATCCTTTTACATTTTTTTAACTTCCTTCAAATCTTCTAAATTCATCTAATTTCTCTTAATCGTTTGAATTCGTATATATTCTTAAATTTCTTGCAATATTCTGATATCTTTGGAATTCCCTGAATTTCCTTAATCATCTGAATTTAATGAATTCTCAGAATTCTAAGGACTTCAAAATATTTTAAAGAATTCATAAGAATTTAAGAATTTAAAAGAATTTAGATTATTTAAAGAAGTCAGAATGTTTAAAAAATTCAGAATATTCAATGATTTCAGAGAATTCCGGGCATTACGAATATTGAAAGAATTCAGGATATTCGAAGATTTCAGAGCATTTCAAGGATTTCGGAGCATTTGGAGAATTCAAGAAAGTAACATAATTCATAATATTGAAGGAATTTAGGGGATTCAAAGAAATCAAGGATTTCATGACGTTCCAGAAATCCCGGGCATTCAAAAAATTTCAGGAATTCAGATCGTTCAAAGTATTCAGAAAATGCAGAGAAATCAAGGATTACAGAGATTTCTATAAAGTCGAGATTTTCCGAAATTTATAATATTCAAGACATTCTGAATATTCAAAGAATTCTGGAAATTCTGAGAATTTTGCGTAGCATTAAGGGCAACCCGAGTATTTATGAAGCCAAACGAATTAAAAGAGTACAGACAATTCAAAGCTTTGAAGGAATTCATGGATCAAATATATTTACATATTTCAAAAGAATTAGTTTGCAATATCAATTTTATTTTGTTATACAATTTTAAATAGACCAGATCTCCAATATGAGAGAGATTGATTTAGTAGTTCCTAGAATTGCTGGCTCACGCAGTTTCTTAGGGCCGCAGTGCGCGAGTACTCGATCGAGCATATTCGGCATTCTAATCAGAAACGGTTCAGGCGGCCCTGTTTATTTACGTTTCGAAGGGCTGACTTAGTAGCAAGGCCTTGGCAACCCGCGAAACTGCACTTATGTTGTAGTTTCTGTACATTCGAACTCGAATTTAAGTTCCCCTGATTGAAGCCTTGAGAATTTACGCCGCACCGCGAGTATGGTTGAGAAGAGCTGCGGAGGGATGTGCGACAGGAGCGTTGTGGTAAGGCGTTGTACCCTAACGGTCCACCTGGGTAACTGCGTCATAATTTTACGTCAGTTCACCCTGATGCGGGAAGAACACACGTTTTCATAGCAAATAAGCACGATAGCGAGCTCGCGTCGACCAGCCGTGGGGCTCAGATGCCTAAAACCTGCTGAAGCTGATGGGACGAATGGACCGATCGGATTATTTCGTGCGATCGAATGAGCCTCTGGGTACATCTCTTTTACCTTGACAACAGCTCCATCTGACACGCAAACTGCTGATTATCTCGAAGTTAAACTATGGTTTAAAATTAATTATTTATAAGATTTTTTGTTAATATTTAATTAAAATCCAACTTTCTTATCAATAGTTCTAAATTGATGGCGCTATCGTAGCTAACCAACACGTGTATTCGAAGCGATGGCTTTGAAACCTATTTTTCTATCGTATTGGAAAGACAGAGAGTTTCGAAACGACAAGAATGACTTTTCATTGGAACACTATAAAATCTGCTCTGTATACCTCATACGATAGAAAGAGAGATATCGAAACCATCATTTCGAATTCGATTGCACCTCGTTGTCTATCTCATATCTTAGAAAGAGAGGTCTGAACGACCTCAAGCATCGGAGTCTCACTGCAGTGTTTGGTAACCTCAAAGTGGAGAGTGTTGACGTGAGAATTGTGAAAATTGTGTGTTTCGTAGACGATTAATATAATATTTATAAAATTGAGTGATTTTCTGTTCAATAACTTCTTCATATGTCTGGCTATGAAATAGCATAATGCGTCATACATTATGCACTCCGCAATTAAAAGTGCCTGCTTCCCACTTGAACTGTTTTTCGAGGTGTTTTTCTTATGCATGCATATTTGAAAAATAATGAAGTGCTTTTGGATACTGCTGTCTTCGAATGGCTCAAGGAAACAAGAGACAGAGTAGAATTTCGTATATTATCATTTGAACATCATTATTTTCATGATAACATTATGTGCTTCTAAACTTTAAATAATAAAACGAAATAATTTTTAAAAAACAGGAATAAAATAATAGAAGCATCTCCTGAAAAAACTTTATGCATGGAACGGAATGCATTAGCTACGGACATATGTAGGTTATTTTATTTACCTAGTCTTTATCTAATTCCAAAATAATCAGAATTTCAATTCATATTTTCCCCAACAAATAAAAGCTCTAAATGTATTAGATTTTTTAAAGAAATTAGAAAAAATAGAAGCAATAGATTCTTTTTATACTTAGATAAAAAATTTTCATATTTTGATCTTCAAAATATTCTTGAAATCTTTGAAAATCTTTTGTTAATTTCAAAATAGTACATTAAAGAATCTTTGGAAGAAAATATCTTAAAATATCTATTGTCACTTACTCTCTTTGCTTTCTTGGAAGAAAACATCCTTCTGTCTTGATCGAAGTGGTGATGGATTTCGAGATCTGACAGTGTTATCACTGTATAGCTGCATATTAAAATTATTGTAATTATTATTATACCATTAATCCAAATCCCTTTCGGGGTAGGCATATATACAATAAATTTGATAAATTTGTGAAAAAGAGTCAAATAAAAAGAATTAAGTTACTAGGTTTTAATGCATGTACTGACCAATTCTCTGGCAACTGACTTAGTTGGTTCTGGACTATGGTGTCTTCTTGTTGTACGCGACTCTTCGAAATTACGTTCAACAAATGAGTCGCTGTAAAAATTTAAGAAGTACTTTCAATTCTACTTCGAAAATAAATTTAGCATTCAAGTCGTGTACTTAAAATTAATAAGTTACAAGAAAATTTGATCAGAATAAAAATAATGACTTCTCAGAAAATCCGAGTCTATATCATAAACATATCCTGCATCAACTTTCCTTTTTTTATGTGTGAATGTTCTTCAAAAAAAAAAAGATAATTTCTAATATTGTTTTCAAATTGAGATAGGTTACAATTTTCAGATTACGAAGTAAAATACTGCTACACAAGTTCTTAGTTAATGATATTATTTTTGTATTTTTCTCATTTACAAAAACAATGTGTTTGTACTAAACATCTTTTATTGACCAACAAATGTTTGAGAGATTTTTAAAAATAACAGTTCTTCATGTTAGTTTTTCTAACCTGGTTTTAATCATTAAATTCTTCTTAATTTATTATTATTATTTGGTTATTTCATTCTTCTTTCTTTTTAACTTTTTTGTATTTTAAATTTTCACTTCTAAATGTTTTTGTCATATAAGAAGAATTATTACCAATCAAGTGGTAATTATTCTCATACTTTTGAAATAATTGGAATTGTCACTCTTATGTGAATAAAAATCACGTAAAAATGTTTTACCTTCTTACACGAGGATACAATAATTTCGGACATAATTTAAATAAAAAAATGTTGATCTCTTATGAATGTTCCAAAATAATAATAACTTAAAATTTTTCAAAATTTGTAAAACTTAATAATAAAAATAACAATACCTAATACCTTAAAATTGAATCAAAAATTTTGCAAGTGAAATATAACGTTTCTTAAAAATCTTTATAATAATTTAATATTTTAACAGCTTCTCTATCTCTCGAAATAAATTTTTCATGTTTTCTGTCATGCAGCATTCTAAAATCCTTCGAAAATTTTTGCTCATTGGATTATAAAAACCCTTTTTAATTTTGTTGAGGCCTCTTCAAATGCGGACTCTGAAATTCTTTTTAAACCATTGAAAAACTGTTTGATTTTCTGGAAATCTTCTGTAATACCCGCTTTTAGGTGGATTTTATATCAGCAAATTAGTCTCTCATAATGGACATTTATTTGATATATATGCTTTAGAAAATTTTAGGTGCAGGTGGTATTTGATCTTCTAGGCTCTCACAAAAGTATTGCGTACGTTTCTCTTGGCAAAAGTTCAGATAGTAATGTATTTTTGTATTTTCCGGTAAGAAGCTATACTCACATCAAGGCCGGTCCGGTCTTGTTCGTTAGATTATCTGACATTGCCCACGAATCTGAAATATAAAAAAATTGAATAATTGAAAAGTCTCTTACTTATAAATTTAAAAAAAATGTCCCAAATTTATTTTATGAAACAAATTCTCGAAAGAAGTTTTTTATAATGTAAACTTTCCTAAATACCCTTTTCAGGTTCATAAAATACAATTTAAAAATTAATTAATTAAACATTTATTTAGACTAGAAATTATAGGTTAAAATACTGAAAATTAATGAAATTATAATTTATGAATGTAAACTTGGCGAGACATTGTGCATCAATTTTTGTGATGATAAAGTATTTATCAGGCAACTCACATGAGTTCTATCGAAATAATTGGATGAGATCCATTAAACTGTAAACTGAGGAAATTTGTTTTTTGAACTTTTGGTTGTTAGGAATTGTGATGTCATTATTTCCAATTAGCCTCATTTTAATAGTTAATTATTTAATGAATCCTAATACATGACTGACTTTAACATTTTTTTAAATAATTTTTATCTATTATTATTTTCCATAAAAGTGAAAGAATTAATTCTTATTTTTAGGAGGTACAAAAGTGTGTTATTAAAATACTACCAAGTAGTACAAAATGCATTTTGTACCTGCTAGCAGTTCTAATTGTTAAATCTGACTTTTAAACTCTTTCACATCTTTATTCATTATAGAAATAATAAAAAGTAGGAATAGTTGATTCTAATTTTAAATTGATCTAAAACTTGAATAAAGTGAGTAGAAATTAAACTAGTTAAAAGGCATGCATTCAATTAATATTAATGTTAATAGTATTATTAATGAAAAGTAATTGTTAAATCCTAATGTTTTTTAAGACTGTATTTTCGATGAACATATATCTTTTTGGTTGTGACGTTTTCAAGGCACGTCAATTAACCGTACTTGCAGACAAGGCCATTGCAAACCAAATATGGAAATCCAGACTCAACACAAGGTCTGTCGATCCTCTTTTGCTTCTTTAACCTGCTAGAGGAAGAAAATTACTTGTGTACCCATTAACAGAGTACACTCTTTTTTTAATGTCTGATTTAAAAGAGGTAACTGAAGTATAAAATAAGAAACTTTAACGCAGGCTTTTATATTACTTTTAATCAGTTTGAATAATAAATGTTTCCAGAGGGAAATATAAATGTATGAATGTTTCTTTAAATTATTATTATTTTTTAAATCATAAGATTTTTAAAGTCACAAAACACGAATTTTAACGAGAAAACAATCAATCTTATGATCCACGATTTATATTTCCGATAAAAGATCAGCGTGGGTTGGAAAGCGTCGTGAATTAAAGAGTAATTGACGGGGCTTTGTGATCGAGCAAGGTCCTCAATGAAATGTTTTTTATCAATGGATTCAGGCACTCCCTTCTTCATTACTGATTTAACGTTTGGTTTAGCCTTATCCTCATTTTTCCGCCTAGAATTCGTTACGGTTTTATTTTATTTTCAGTAGATGTTTATTTATTTAACTATTTATTCAAAAATACGCTCCAGGACAAATATTTTCAATATTAAAATCTGTAATTTAAAAAATGTTTATAACAAAATAGATATAGAATAAATGTAGATATAACAAAATAGATTTACATGAGAGTGAATGAAGGAATTTTAAAAAGGGAAAAATTGATTAATTTTAAAATAGAGATTATAAAGCTTAAAAGTTTTAAATTGGAGGGGTTTATTCAAAGGATTTATATATTGCAGATAATTTAAAAATAATTCTCAAAATATATTGTAAGGTGCAAATGAAGAAAAAATTACAGAATACTATCCAATATTGATAATAAAAGGATGAACACCGCACATTATAGTACATCTTCAATCTTTAACATTTATTTATTTATCAAAATTTCCCAAACTATTTGTAGATCTCAAACAATTATTTGAAAAGTATCTTGTATGTACGTTTCTAGTCATTCTTAATTGACCATGCCTAGGTTCACCGACGTTCAGTGAGCGTAGCACACATATTTTCGATGAGCCTGGACACTTCGTTCTGAATGATAAAACATTCAAAATTCTTCAAGGTGAAATTTGTTTAAATAATTTAAATCTATTACATTTTTATGTTTTATTTATTGATATTTTATGTCATCTTTTGTCATTCCTCATATTCTAACATGATAAATATTTTAATATGCTAACTTTTGTCTAGCAGAAAAAACATTAATATATTTTAAAGAAGCTTTAAACTTGATGAAAATATACAAAGGAATGCTCATTATATTTTCGGATTGGAAAAAAATTATATTTAATGAAGTGGCCTAATGTTTTATTGCTAATAATGAAAGCATTTTTTCTAATTGCAAAAGTAATTTTTAATTTTATTTAAATGCGATGAAATTTTTAAACCTGTGTATAATTGTGAGAATCAAAAAATGTTTCAAGCTTTTGTCCAAAATTGTAAATATTGTTCACTGAATTTTTTATTTATTATAGATTTCTAATTGGTATATTCGGAGGAAATTTTAATACTGCCTGAAAGGCGATTCGCCCTCCTGGCCTGCTAGAAAACAGGTCATTGAAGTTATCATTATCAAGTAGGCCACGATTTAGAATAATACTTTGTGTAACAATTTGGTTCTACATTTAATCTCGATTTCTTAATGTAAAGAAAAAAAGGTCATTGAAGTTATCATTTTCGAATAGGGCATGAATCGGTATAATCATTGTTTACTGAGATGTTTTCTCCATATTTTGCGCAATAATTTAGTTCTACAATTAATATATCTTTCTTGGTATAAATTATAAATATACTTTTTGTTGAATAAATATTTTATTATTCTTTCGGCAAATAGTTAATAAAAAAAGTGTTAGTAAAGTGAATGACGCCTGAAACAAAAGACCTTGAATACTAATGGGCCTGAGTGAGGAGCTTCACATGGTGACAGTTGAGGGTTTTCATTTTTTTGTGGGCTTTTAATTATCATAGAGCACTTTGCATTTATTTACCTGCAAACTTCTTCAAAAAAGCAAAATTTGTTGAAAGTAATTTTATTCTAGTCAAGTCTCTTAAACTTCGTTGACATTCCCGTGATATTTGGGTAAATTCAATAGAAGATATTTAAATTAACAAAAAAACAAAAAACTTTATTATTCTTTGAAAACCGTAAACTTTTTCAAGTGAAAAATTCATCATTTATTTCATTTTTGAAGTTTCTACCTGGCAATTCTCTTTAATTGCGTATTTATCATTATAAAGAAAGCAAGGTTCCGATCCAAAACCGAAAACACCTTGGTATTCGTTTCAAAAATATCTAAACGTGCATTTTTTTTAATTAATTTTGAAATAGTTGAGCGGGTATAATAACGGTGTCCTTGAATTTTTATGTCATTTATATTTCATTAATTTTTTACATAACTTCCGGAAGAACAAATTAACAAATGACTCCTGAAAATGCAAGAACACCATCATAGCATCCAACCGGTCAATTACACAATTTTTTAAAATAATTTTAAATTTTACCAATCATTTTGAACAAAGTTAATGGTGCGATCTGTTTTGTAAAACTTTTTTTGAAATAAATACATCATTTTTTAAAGTTCTGCAAATTTTATAAAGAAATATATTAATTGCCAACCAACTTTGAGTATATAATCGAAATCCACATTTGACTCTTATTTGTTTGAAAAAATAATTGTGTAAACAAATAAATAGTTATGAACATTTTTGAAGTCTTTACGACAATTTATAAACTTATGCAAACATACGATGCGATAACATATTCGTTAGTAACAAAAGCGTCATGTCTAAACTCGTAAAATTTCCCAATATGAACTAATATTTCCGAGCGAAGAACCGAAAACATCTTTGGATTAGTCTCAGAAATATTTAATATCCTTTTTCCCTAATCCATTTTTTGTAATGCACTGTTTATAATCTTCATAAATGTGTTTAAAAAAAGTATGCAATTTTTTAAACTTGCGATTGTAAAAAGTTTGAAATCCACAAGAGAACTAAATTATGCAAACGTATACGATTAACGTTGAGGAACGATAATAATATTTCAACAATAATTTATTCACTATAAAATAAATAATTTCCTTTACTCGCAATCAGGAGTAAAGGGAACTTTTCTACTTTGTTTAAACAAAATTTCAAGTATCATAAAAAGCGTAATTGTTTAAAATAATGTTTTTTTTAAATCCGTAGTAAGATATTTCGAAGAAGAATTTAAACGTATTTGCGGTTTTTTTGATCGGTCCCTTAGCTTGTTTATAATGCTTTGTAAAGTTTGAAATGATTAAAAATAATTTAATTGCTTAAAAAATTATTCAAGAACAAAAAATAAAAAAGGCGCCTTTAGATATTTCGGAGAAGAATCTACAGGTGTTTTCGGGTTTTTGATCGGACCCTTAGTTTGTTTATAATGCTTTACAAACGTTTGAAATCCAAACATATAGGAAACCTCAGACTCATAATATTCTAGAAAATCCTAAAAGTAATTCTTAAATTAATTTGAAATTTAAAAAATCAAAAATATATTTCCTAAGATACCTTAAATGCCTTAATAAATGAATCAAATCTACTGAAGTACGCCTGCATTTCTAATATTTTTCAAAAGTACCACAAATACATGTTTACATTTTCATAAAAGTCTATCAAATATATTGAAGCGTTTTGTAATCCAGTTGAATTTTATAATTATTTATCTAATAATATATTGAATCTTATGAAAAGTAATACAATCTGAACCAAATTCTTTAAAGTTTTGGTTTTGTGCCTCAAATGCCTAAAAATATTTAGCGCCAAATTAAAAAAAAACTCTGCAATTTTGACTTAAAATCATTTAAAGGGCTTCCTATTTATCTTATATTTGGAAAAACTTTTTGCATACAATATTTATCATAAACTCACAATAAAAAGCATAATGGCAGATTTATTAAAAATAAAAATGATTAAACTTACCCATTGGTTTTCCATCCAAGTCCTTGTTATAATGATAAGAAACCTGCTTGTAGGCAACAGTTTTGCTTTGTCCAGGTTGCACCTATATAAAAATGATTTGATCGTCAAAAATCCACAATTTAAGAAAATCAGGAGTTTACAATAAACTTAATCCACACTTAATGGGCTTTTATCACTAAAACTTAATCACTATCACAAATTCGATTATGAATGTTAGAATTAGTACATACAGGGTGCAATTTATAAGAAGGTAGCAAAACTCGACTGGTTTTCAACTCGACAGGTGAATGAGAATAATGAGACTGAGGAAACCAAGACCTGCGATTCTATAGCAGGTTTTATTAATCGGTAAACAATCGGCCAGAGTCAGTACATGACGTGACACATAACTACTGTCCGATGTATTGCGGTCTATCCATCCCACGCTTTACTTGCATGGAACCATAGCAGTCTCAATCGCACCCATACCTTATAAGACTCGGATCAACTTTTGCTGACTACTACTTTACTATAGTTAATGAAACTTTAACATTCTTTCTGACTTTGGATAGTATCGGTTGGTATCGCTAACTCAAACTCACGTTTCCTATTTCGATTTTTTCAAAAATTCCTCATCAGAAGGGTACCAAACCATAAGGGCCAAACTCACAAAATCTAAAACAAAATGCACTTTAAAAATCAGATTAATAATTTACAAGAAAAACAAAAAAACCACGTCCAAGATATTGGAGAACTGGATTAAACTGAAAACTTTGATTTGAACAAGTTAGGTTTTGGTCAAAACTGCCTTTCTCCAACGGTATAAATTTGGTATTTTTATAGTTTCGTAGCTCCTATGTTTAGTATCTCGCGACTTTTTTTCATGCCAATGTGACAGTTTATTAGTAAACGTCAGTTTGAAATCTTATAAAACTGTTTTCCCACTTGAAGCGACATCAAGTTATTGTTCTTGCAGCGAAATTCTTTATAGTTAATTTTCAAGTTATTAATTTTACACATTAAATTGAAGATGATAATTTAAGAACGCATGAATTTTAAAAAGGAATTTGGAATTGTTTAATTTTTTATGCTCCAAAGTTTAAATTCAATATTTTCAAAAGTTTCTAATTAGAAAGAATATCATTTTAAACCATTTTAAAATATTAAAAAGTTTTCAAACATTCAAGATTCAGAATATTTAAAAATCTTCAATTTTGCACGGTGAAAATGACAGTGACTTTTTTTTTAAAGAAGTCATATTTGCTAGTTAAAAAATCTATCCAATTACTTTTGAATGTCACTTTATCCTGCATGATATGAGGCACATCCTGCATGATCTTTAAAATTTTTATAATTTCAATTTAAAGTTATAGTTTTGAATGCTTAATTCTAGAACAGTTTAGTTTTGAGGCCTTAAAACAAAAGTTTTTTTTGCTTCAAAATCTTATATTTGAAAATATTTGTTTAAAATTTTTTTAATTATTTGAGGTTTCTAGTTTAGAAATTAAACAAATTTGCATTTTCAAATTAAAATATTAAAAATGTCAGAACAATTTCACTATTAATATTTTCAAAATTACAAAATTCATATTCAAAGCCTTGATAGTCAGTTTCGAATTGAATAACTTTAGATTTAAATATTACAAATGTTTTATTTTCAATTTTAGTCAGTTTTAAATTAAATAATTTTGAATTTAAATATTCTAAATTTTTTGGCTTTAATTTTCGAAATCGTAGAATATCAAATTGAAAGTTTTGATAATTGCTCAATTTTTAATTTAACGAATTTGTAATTAAACAATTTAAAATAAAAAGCATCCAGAAAAATTCAAAACAATGACAAATGAACAAAATAATAAAAATTGATACCTCAGTAATCGAATAATTTCTTTAATTTTTAATGATTACAATTTTATGGTCCTCAATTCTTCTAAAGCTTTTACAAACGCATGAAATTTAGTGTGAAAGTTCCTTTTTGCTTTAGAAAACTTTTTCGACCAGGCGCTAACAATTTTTTATTTCAAAAATGGTAACTAGGATATTTAACTTTTTTATATTTCGCACCATTTTCGAAACCTTTGCTGTATTTGCATTTTTGGCAGAAAATTACGTAATAATAGATTTAATGCTTTCACGATTATTCATTATGATAAAAGAGATGCTTCGGGTTTTAATCGTCATTTTTCTATGGTTAAGAAAAATTTCTGAGAAACTCTACCGCAGTTTTATATTTTAAGGATAGCATTCTATAAATCTATAATATGGCGAAGTGAAAGCAATTCTTTTTTAAGTTTATTTTTGACAATGTAAAAGCTTTGTGGTATCAAATCAGAGTAATGCATGATTGTTTGCAAAGTTGGTTTCCATCTATGGTTCTCGCAAGGTGATGAAAGTTTTAAAATTTTAATTGAATTTGTTTCATATTAAATTTATTTTGACGTTTTCTGCATCCCTTCAAATTTAACCTAACTTCAAAGTTATAAAAATAAGCTGGATACTTAACAATAAAAAAATGTATGAAAAATTTTTATTAATAAAGAAATGATTAAATTATCCTTTTCTTCTTTTCGTGTATTAAAAGGCAAATCACATAAAAATAAACGAAATTAGGTAGAAGGATTAGAAAAAAATTATAAAGTTTAAAATTGCTTACATCTTGAAGTTCCTTATCCAACATCTCCAGTCCTGGAATACCGGATGGCGCACCAGCAGGACCAGTCGTAATGAATTTTTCCATCGTGGTAGTAGTGCCTCGCGTGGGCGAAATCGTTCTGAAACGATGTAGAATTAGTTCAAGAAATTTATGAATAATATTATATATGTTTAAAAAATTTTAATAATAATTATTAGGTGGGTAATTTCAATTTTCAAAGCTTCCTCAAAGTTTATATATGAACTTTTTGACACTTTTTTTTACAGCAATTTCTCTTTTAATTTTAATTTAATTCTTTAAAAATTATTTTGGAAAAAATCACACAAATGTTACTATTTTCTCAAAATGCCTGCTAATGCAACTATGTTTTCACTTTGCCTTAAAATATATTTTCAAATTTCGACAAATTTCGAGGGTTTTACAGGATTTTAACTGATTTCAGATAGGGTTTCGAAATTGAAAGAGTATATGAAAAGATTTCAAGGGATTTCAGAGAATTTCGAAGGATTTTTAGATATTTTAGGAAGTTACATCTGATTTCAAAGAATTTAAAACCTCCTTAAATTTTTGTATAAATTGTAAGAGATAAGTGAAATTCCAAAATAATTGAAGAAATTTTAAAGTATTTCAGGGGATTTGCAGAGCTTTTACCAAAACTCACACGATTTTAAAGGATCAGCACGGACTTTTAAGATTTAAAAATGTTCAAAAAGTTTTAAGAAATTTGAAAGAATTTAGGATGTTTAACAAGATTTTAAAATTTTCAAGGGATCTTAGAGGAATTTCAAATAATTTTTAGAGAATTTCAGGGAGAAAATGAAATGGAAATAAATTTAACTTACTTCTAGGGAGGTATTTGAAGGGGTTTCAATCTTTTTCATTGGATTTTATAAAGTCTCAGAGGATTTCAATGATCTTGTAAAGGATATAAAAATATGTCAAGGGATTTCATAAGATTTAAGAAATTACTAAACATTTTTAAAGAATATAGTACATTTTATGATATTCCATGGAATTTGATCAGATTTCAAAGAATTTATTCGCAGGCTTATAGAATATTTCAAGAGATTACAAAATTTGTAACGAATTTCAAACGATGTCGAAAGATTTTAGGAAGAGTAAACAGATTTGAAAATAATTCAAGCGTTTCTAATAGATTTGAGTGGATTTTAAAGATTTCAAGGCGTTTTAAAGGATTTCATAGATTTCAAGAGATTTAAAGAGATTTCAAGATAAATTTACGAGCCTTCTAGGAATCTCAGAGGATCTCAACAAATTTCAGGCTTTTAGGCATTTTAATAGATTTGAAATCACTTTCGCGATTTTATAGGAGATGCATATTGCATACCCGATTACTTAAATAATATTTTCCTACTATTTTGTGCATCTATGCTCATAGTATTGACACTATTTTGAATTTCTCAAATGAGTCCGAGGCCTTTGTTTCATATTCACATATAAATTAGAATTAATAATCATTACCATTTTGATCGTACCTGGTGCTTTCAGAAACAGTTTTGTTTGAATTGGGAACAGTTTTGTAATCCATTCGAGGTGAACTTGGACGAGCGGATCGACTTAATCTCGTTGTCGTCGATTCTGGTTTCGTTACGGTTGTTTGAAGATCATCTAATAGCGCATCTGAAAATTTGAGAGAAAATAATTGTTATAAAACTGCAATACACTATTATTTTAAAACATTAATTTAAACAAGAATGGATGTTTCCGGATACTATAAGGTTTATTTCCTTTGTTACTTGAAAAATTATAAATTAAAACACGTAGTTTGTTTTTTCCCTTCCCTTCGCCTAAAATTCAAAAGCTTTCATTGACCTAAGGTATATTAGGTGCACAAAACTTATGTTACTTTATTGATATTTGCAACAGTATTTTTTATAATTTACCTAATAATATTAGTGTCTTACTAAGATTTGATTAACTTTGGAAACGAACATAGATATAAAATATAAACTCTGTTGATACCCCCTCTTTTCAGAATAAATTATTTTGTTTCTTCTTATATTATCATACAAGGTTATAGTTTCAAAAATTATTCTCGTTTTTCCACTAAAATTCGAGTGGAATTAAAAGTCTACTATTAAATTTCTGATTCAGAATTCATCCTTATTTGTTGCAAATTTTCTTATTTGGTTCAAAATTGAGTTATGTTATTGAAAATTATTTTTTAAATGATAATTTAACTATTCGATTATTGTTTGAAAATTTATCGTTTTTAATTGAAACCTCAATTACTTAGTCGGAAATTCATGTACATATTTTGTCAAAAATTCTTTTTTTTTTGTAGCAAATTAATTCCCGTATTCTAAAATTGACTCATTTGTGACCGTCAGTGAAAAAAGGGACCTAACGCGGGAATAATCGATGTTTAGTTTTTTTCACAACAATCGATATTTTTTGATGTGCTCTTTCATAATGAAAAACTTTTATGCCTATATCTGAAAAATTCGAACTTTTAGTAAGCTATGTTAAAAAAGGAACTGCTTGGTTAAAAATTAATCGATGTTAAATGAGAATTCAAGTATTTATAGAAAAGTCATCTTTTTTGGTTAATTTCAACTGTTTTTTATTCAAAATTAAAGTTTTTTTGTTATGTTGAAATATCAACTATTACATTTTGCTGTCGAAAATTCATCGTTTTAGGCTCAAAATAAAATTCCTTAGTTAAAAGTTGACCAACTTTCCGAAAAGATTTTTTTTTTGTTTTACCCTTATTTTTCAAAACAAAAATTGAACTAATTAGTCAAAATTTAACTTTTCTGTTAAACATTCATATTTTCGGTTTAAAAATTCAACAATTTGGTATAAAATTCTTTTTTATGGAAAATATAATTTTTAAAAAATAAAAACTGACCTATTCTATTTTTTATTGAAAATTGATTTCTTCAAATTAAAAATGCAGCTCTTTGGTTTGAAAATGATCTATTTTTTTTAACTTCATATTTTTATGTAGAAAATGTATCCTTATAACAAAATGATATCCTTGGCATATCTCTATAAGATATCTCGGCAGGAGATGGGATATCCTTAAAAATTTCCCAAAAATCTCCCGGGATATCCGTGGAAGAAATACCTAAGATTGATAAATTATTTGTTATTTTATTGATACGATTGAATATACATATAATTGACAGTGGATATATCTTAAATTATAGAATGGGGATATTTTGGGGACATCATATTATACGTAATATCCCTAGGATCTCCTGGGATAAGCCAATGATATCCTGAGAGATAGGGGTCGTCCATAAACAACGCAGCCTGTCCAGAGGGTGGGGGGCACTGAAAGACTAAAAACGATAAGCATGTCGGTGGGGGGGGGTCGTCTGCGGTACGTGTTTTTACATTGATATACTTTTATTCTAAATACACTTGTCAAATCGATTGTCAAAAATCTGAAGGAAATTGTGTTATTATAAATAATTTTGTTTATAAAATGTTTCTCATAAGAAAATCACGTGTTTTTCTAGTTGTTGGGGTGGGGGGGGGGCTTGAGAATAGCTATGATAAACTACGTGGGGATAAATGGGATATCCCGCCAATATCTGATGCTGTGAGGGGATCTTCTTTATTGAAAAATCATCTGCTTTGTACAAAATTCAATCATTTAATTAAAAAATTAAGTTGTTTACAGAAATCTCGCATGTTTGTGTTGAAAATTCAACATTTTGGATGAAATTTCTTTTGATCATTGACTGAAAAATCTTTCTTGTTTGAAAATTGAACTTTTCTTGAAAGTTCGTCTTTTTATATGGAAATTCATATCTTTGGGTAGAAGTTTCATCTTTCTGTATAAAAAATGCGTCTGTTTAGTGGAAAATTAATCTGTGTTGTTTGTCAATTCAAAAACAACGGTAAGATGTTACGGTTAAATATAAACAGGCGAAAGGAAATATAAGTAACTAAGAATAAAACAATTAAATTATAATAATTAAATTATAAAATGTCAATAAAACTTTAGGTATTATAATGTTTAGTCAAATAATCCCTACAGTGTACAATTACACTGACAATATGTTTATCCTTGTATTGGTAGCGAAATATAATATCACCGACGCTTTTACTTTGCTCGCAGTCTGAATCAGGCCGACTCTTACTACTGAAAGATAATTCTGTCAACAATATAATATTTATATCGTCCCCTACTAACACTGGAGATAATATTCTGAGGTAAGTAGAAAATTAATTGTAATTAATTTTATTTTGTTGTTAGAAGTTATATAAAGCACAAATTCAAAATCACCTTCATATTTATTCATCAAAATGTTAGTCCTCAAATATATTTTATGACAAAGTTGAATATAATTCTTGAAGCCCATTATTAAAAATATCAAAAAATTTGAACAATAAATATTTTTGAAAACTAAATTAAAGTTGTACTAGTTTGCGAACTCATAATAGTAGGGCCGTAGATGGATGACTGCGTATATTTTTGCACGGCTTCATCCTTGGCCTTAAATTAATTTGAGAATTTTTCCTAAAGAATATTCATTTTTTTCTTTATAGTGACGAAGTGCGTACATACAGTAGAAAAATGTGTTACAAGGACGCACCGTAAAAAAATGCGTGGGCGCATGAAAGAAACGTCACTCAGAGATACCCAAACAACCATTGCCTACTGCACGAATCTCGATTCTTTTTATGTCTTTTGACTCAACGTTTTATTTTAAAATTCTTATTTTTTGCAGAATTTATTTCATGGACTAGTCTTAACATTAATTTCTATAATCTTCCCACGTGTGCTTTTTTTCAAATGAAAAACGATTATGTTTATTTAAAATTAAAGAGTGTCAAAATAATCCAAGTTGTTAGAAAATGTTGGAAAATAAGATCACGATATATTTAACCAGATAAAAATCTTGCTATATTGTGATGAGAAGATTTGTTTTCTTACTTTTATTATTGAATAAAGAAATTAAATTTACATCAATGTGCAATTCCTCTTTAGCGTCCAAATATATACTCCCACTCAGAATTGACAAAAAAGCCAAATAAAGAAATTAAGAAAAAAAAAGAAGTCGACCTTCACCCGCTTCTTCTTTTCTTTCTTTCGTCTTTCTTCATTATATTTAGTCAAATCTTTAAACAAATTATTTTAAAAAACTAAAAATGTTTAAATTTTAGTTCATTTTATAAAATCAGCTTCTCTATCAGTAAATTCTAACGGTATTCACAATTATGTCTCATTTTTGAATATCTTTATTCTGAATTTCGACAGATATACACAATTTTAAGAAAAAACCTTGATAAAAATGTCTTTTCACAATAAAATACAATAAATAACATTACTGATCAACAATGTGAAAATAGTATTTTTGAAATTTGCAATATTGTAGAAGTGTCGGAACAATATAAAAAAATTTAGTTTCTAATAGAGCTCTGTCCACTATTATACAAAGAATCATTAAAAACGTAAAAAATCACAAAGAAAATTACTATAATAAGGTATGCTGCAATGTACAGATGCATCTCAGCCGCGATCGATATTTAAATATTTTGTAAATCGTTTCATAATATGCATAGTACGTAGTATGTACGTAGGATGAACATTTAGTGACATAACGTACACACCCACGCAATTTTTAATTTGTTATTTAAATGCGCGCGTGTAAGTCACGGGATTCGTAAATCGAAAACTTTACCTTGAATTGATCGATAAGAACGTGTAACCGTAGGCATTGTCGATGATATCCAAAGAGTATAAAGGTCCTTATTTTGAAGATAATTTTACCCACACGTTCTATTAGTCAAAGAGTTCTTAACATAAATTTTGTATTATTTGAATTTGAAGCAATCCATCAGAATTTATAGCCAAAATTCTAGAAATTTATAATTCATAATTGTCAGATTCGAACTAGATACTTAAGATTTGAACTGTTCATATTTATAATCGCAGAAGTTTTAAATTTGTATATTTAAAGAGATAGAAATTTAATTTTTTTATTTTAAAAATAATTCGTCGTATTAGATGGGATATATATCAGTTTTTAGCTGACTTCGTTCTCAAAACTAATACTATAAAAATTTTGATTAAAGCCCTCCATCTGCCAAGATTTTTAATATTTATCACCCCCTCCCCTCCCTCTGCTTCTTTCACTTGTTTAGAAATAAATTGTAGGCTTTTTCAAGATTACAAAAAATGTTTGAACATGATCCTGGGCCCTTATGGGGGTAGTAGGGTATTTAAGGAAAAAAGCCTTGTTTTTTTATTTCATAAAATACGTAAAATACAACATCTTAAGCAAAAATGAGAGAGATATGGTATTATTAGTGAGCGACGTTTTGACCGCCCCGACACGGCTCATCGAACTGTGGAACACACCAAAGAAGACAACATTCGTCGTAGGCGAGAGGAAAAAGATGCTTTGGACATGCTAGATGAAAGTTCGATACTTTATGGACCTGGCATTGATGATTCTGTGTGAGTATATTAAAAAAATTCTAATCAGTGTTTAATTGCGGTTTTTTTACTATGCAAAACTTTAAAGCGTTTTTCTCGCGCTCAACGTTTTCAAAGCCGATGCCAACTGTAACTTAAAATCTACTAGATCGATCCTTATGAAATGCCGTACACTATTTCTATACATAATTTTCAAGGTCGCAACGTAAGGTAACGTAGGTTAAATGTGCGAGAATATTTTGACGAATAGAGTTTAACTCATAACAAACATATTGTCACAAACAAAATAAATATATGTAATTAAAATTCACTTTCAATATTTATTCTTAGAGCCTTGGAACTTTGGAACTTATCGTGTCAAAAAACAGATCTCTGAAAAACATACGTTTTCTATCATTATTAGAATCAAAACAATATTAGTGTATTGTAATTTCAAAAAATGATTTTTATTGAAAAAAATAAACTTACAAAAAATGTATTTTAAAGATATATTTCACAACTGATTTTTTTAATATCCCTTCTTATAAATATTTGAAAAAATGGATAAATTTTAATAAAAAATAGCTTACTTTTTCAGGAAATAGATTTGATACAATTCTGCCATTTCCAATTTTTAAATTAAATTTTTCTGTGGCTAAAACCCTTACAACATTTTTTTTAAGAAAAAAC